>JWHW01052112.1:366475-381060 GCA_000931545.1 Papilio glaucus | reverse complement strand
TATTGGATATGCTATACGTATGTATGTAAATATGTCTTCACTCAAGCCCTTGCATATAAATAGTGAACTGTAACTCACCTGTGTCCCATCAAATGCTTGATCTTCAACCAACTCTACTGTCGACACGCCGAGAATTTCGCCGACATCTTCTGTGTCATTATCATGACAGCAAATTACAATGATACATGATTTAAAGAATTCTCCCAAAAGTCTTTGATATTCTGCTTTAGCCTCAGGATTAGAGCTTATGCCTATTGAAATAATTAATATCTAATGTATTTAATCAGTCTCACGTAAATTTAAGTACAATAAATTCTACATGAGTCCAAAATAATTCAATAAAATGAATGAGGATTTTTCCCACTAGTACGGGATAGTTTAGTTGAGTTTAAATAAGTAGCATAAATATTATTAGTAACAGCGAATATATGAAATACTTCTTAAGATGAACAATTATATAGCTCTTCCGCGGCAATGTTTGTTGAAATCGTCAGATCTCCAAATTCCATGCATACCACCTTGACCACTTAACTTTAGGCGACCCGTTGCTCCTTAGCTCTCTTCTACAAAATAAAATACAAAACCAGCTTGATTCAAAAGTGTCTATCTCTTTTATACATACCTGTGGTGACATCTATGTCATAAAATAAAATTAGTGATCGTATAATCTTATCTGCATAGATAAAATACAGACGTTTCCGTTTTTCGCACATAGCTCATCAACCACTGAACTAATTTTAGTAAATTTAGGTATAGAAATATATGGGACTTTGCGAACTGTCTAAAATGAAACTTCTAAAGGGTGAGAAATAGTATTTTTGAAAAATCATTTATGTACAGTGAAGGGGTGATTTAAATAACATATGTTTCAATTTTTTTGTGAATATAGTACATACTAATAGAAAATTTTCATTAAAATTGAGGACATAGTGATAGTGCAATATTGAAAAAGGTCAAGGCTACTTAAAGAAATTATTAATATGTACAAATAATTTCTTATCGGATTCACTTCCACATTACAATGCCCTAAATACGAACTCTTTGAAGAGAAAACTTATTAAGCTTTAGACATAGCTGGTACGGGGAATTCATTTAGTTTCGCGTGAACAACATGCGCAACATGCGTCAGCAATATGCTTATTTGAATTTGGAATACTTGCGACGAACTTTTTTGTCGTCCCTATGACCCTGTGTTTTTTGTTATATGAAGGACAAACAAGTAGGTCACTAATTGATCAGTGATCACAACACCTCTAAACATCCACAACTCCACGGTAGCTATAGTTGCGTTGCTTTTCATAGGAGTCCTAAGTTACAACTTTCTAGAAACACCAAAACAACTGGTCAGTAATGATTTATTTTGAATCCAGTATAAAACTCTAACGAATATAACTTTTTTCTAACTATAAGGAGTATAATAATAGTGTAAAGTAGATAATTTACATGAGTTATTTGTATAAGGTAGTTCATAACAAGATCCAATTATGAGTCCATCTCACATAGTGGGAAAAGGACCTAAGAAGGTTGATAAATATAACTTTTTTATTTGTCATTTTTAAATTTGAATTCAATATCAACTCTCATAAAAAATATGTAAAATGAATAAATTAGTTCTGAGAATAAAGTTTTATGAGGTATAAAATATAAACTGACCTGCTGCCTTTTGAAACGTTTCTCCTGTTAAAAAATATTCCACTAAAAAATCTATCACGCTTCCCAGAGCTGAGCTTGGTGGTTCTTGAATTCGCAATTTAACAATACTACCGTCTTCCTTCTTCCGTTCGAAACGAGACCATACGCGACACGATTGGTTATTCGTCGACATTTTTTTTTAATTTACTGAAGACGACGCTTCGGCTTTAAACGCTTAAATAAAGTAGACGTCAAAACACATAACTAACGATTGGCTACAATCGGGAATCACTTCTTAAGCGATAATAGAATAGATAACTTTATCTATATCAGTTTTAGGTCATATTTTGTCACTAAATCGAAAAAAGATTTTAAAATTGATTGTCATTTTAATTTAATATTATTTTTACTTGTAGTTAATAATAAATAACAGTTACAAATAATTCTACTCTCTTTATATATTTTTTATATCAAAATATTGAACTGTTATTAAAAATTAGTAAAGTAAAATAGTATGTTTCTGCGTTTATCTGATGAGTGAGTAAGTGAGGCCCAATTTTAGCCCTCATCTCTTTCCCATAAGACAGGGTTATTAAAATAATCTAAAAAATAAAATAAATGTATATGTGTTCATCATTATTACCCAATACAGGTCGTCTCATGCTTATTCAAGGATTGCCGCAGTTTCTCGTCTAAAGTTACAGCGTACTGTTTCAATGTATCACTACATTTCTTGGGCGACATGTTACGTTTTTTATTAGTAAGTACATGTAAACTATGTAACCGACGGACCCTGCCAATTTTTGTTATTAAACCAATTTAACTTACCTTATCTTAACGAACTTATTTGCGATGCCAAGATGCCTATACTAAGATAAATGGTGATTGCTATTTTATTGATTGATTGTAAATTCATACATCATTGGTTTTATTTCTCACACTCAACTTTTTATACACAAATATAACACACTAATTGCTCTATCTAAAATTTAACAGTCATAGCCAGCTATAATAGAGTTAAGGATTATCTTGACCAAGACTTAACCCCAGACTCAATCTCTCAATTCGTGAGCATTAAAATAACAATTACTCCGGTGGCCCGAAGATTTCTGCATCGTGTATTTGGGCCAATTTAAAAAAGGGTATGCTGACTAATCATATTTCATAATGCGAATGGATATTGTGAGTGGGATGATTTATTTTACCTTCCCGCTGTGAAAACCATTTTCTATAAAGTTACGGAAAATCTCGGCGAAAGTTAACTTTAAAATTACAAAGATAAACATGTCCGTTGATAATTTATAGGAAACGTATTATAAGAATTAAATACACCTTAAGATTGAATAAACTGCGACTATTCAAAATCTAAAAGTGTTGAGTGGAGGGAAAGATTGGAGCATTCGGTGTGTTTGTTGACGGGTTCAAAACTGTATTACGATACTCGCCAATTAAGAGAACAGTTCAGTAGTTTTTGAGTTAACAAAACAATCAAATCATTTCTCTTTGTAATATTAGTAAAGATTGAATAGCTTCATTTAACAGTACTCGAGCTTGCCTCGCACGAGGACGATTGATCAAATAAGGTGTCAAATGGAGTGCATTGTCCTGCATCGACTGCCAAGTGACTACAGGTTTAGAGCGGAAAGAATTTTGAGGAATTAATAATTCATTGGAATAAAACTAATTTCACGGATTTTGTAGTGCTTATTTTACTTTTTTTGATTCCCGACGTTTCGAGTACTTTACAGTGCTCATCGTCAAGGGGCGGGACTGAGGTCCCAACGTCAAAAGTTGCTGGCGAAGTACCCACTTATTTTCCATTAATTATTTCTGCTCCAATCTATGCAGAATGAAACTGTATCTTAAGGTCTTGCAGTTTTATGCTTGGTTTGAGATTTAATTTTATTAAACACGGGATCCCAAGCTGGTGGTAGTACCAAGCCATCTTCCCTATTGAAATTAGGATGTTTTTTAATTTCAATAGCCTCGCATATCATCCTGGGTAGAAAGCGGTGTTCTTTTGCGAGAACTTGTGGTTTATCAAATCTTATATAATGGCGTCGGCCGTTTAAAACATGATAACAAACTGCAGACGTCTTGGAGCATTGGTTGCATATATCGGAGAAGAAATAATTAATGGAAAATAAGTGGGTACTTCGCCAGCAACTATTGACATTGGGACGTCTGACACCTTAATCCCGCCGTGACCAAGAGCGCTGTAAAGTACACGAAACGTCGAGAATCAAAAAACGTAAAATAAACGCGATAAAATCCGTAACATTAGTTTTATTACAATGTGTAGTATTCGCATAAACATGAAAAAGCGTTATAATTCCTTAAATTTTTCCGTTCTAGAATTTGAATTTTTATACCCTAATTGATTTCCGTACAATGTTAAGTTACACTCAATAATTAATTTTTTTTTCACACGCTTTCATGTTTTAAAACGAAATCAGACTAAGTCAAGTAGCGTGCTTCTGCTTATTACATTACGCACTATTGTTTATATTCTAATTAGCAATCTGCCCTGGCTTCGCACGGTAGATAGGTAGACAAATAAATAAATATAAAATCGTTAAAAGAGATTTCTATTAGTGCATCAGATCCAAAAATCGGTTCAGTAGTTTTTGAGTTGATCCGAAACAAACATACAATTTAATATTTTGTTTTCATAATATTACTTAAGACTAGCTGTGCCCCGCGGTTTCACCCGCCCTGCAACTTTACTTAAACGAAATGATATTACCTACTTAACCTCATCATCATCTCCCTGCCCTGCCTTTCCTCGCGTATGTGGGGTCGACACAATATGGCCGTAGCACAGTTAAATTGATATAACTTTTTTATTTATAAACCGATTGAGATAAAACAAACACTAAATGTTAAGTGAAGCTTACCAACATACATTAGTGAAAACCGCACCCAATTCGGTTAAGCACTTTCTGAGATTAGCGGTAACAAACGCACAGACATAGAAGTAAACAGACAAAAGTTCGAAAAATCATTGTTTTGGGTTTTATTGCGTTTATGAAGGCCCTCAATAATAGTTTTTCTCAAATATCTGCCATGTTTGCGATCAGTTACATTTTTATTATATGTATAGATTACTTTGAAGCCTCCTGGCGTTCATTATATTTGAATCTCTGTTTCGATTGAACAATAACAAAATCAGAATCCTATTTCCATCACCGGCGCATCGACATTGCGGTTACCGCATCTCCGTTATTTGGTCATCATAGTAGATATAACTTTCTTCGAGAATTTGCTTTAATAAAAGATAGTAGCACTTTTTTCATCTTCAATTACTTTACCAGCAGTGTTCTATTTGAATTTAAATCTTACTCATCCATTTCGAGCGGCTACCTCGGAGCGGAGCTACTTCGCTACGGGATACCAGGACATGACTACTAAACCCCCTTTTCTTTGCACCCAAATAAGTTGCGAAAATGATTGCAGAGTTTATAACAGAAACTACAAATGTAAATTTTTATGAGTTCGTTTTACACCGGTAAAATATTGCCTGCATCAACAACTTATCATTTTATGCTGTTACGTTATGGAACAGTTTTCTTATTTAAATAACGAAAAGAGAATTTCTCATTAGCGTTTTAAAGTCTACAAAGTTGAAATTTAAATTGGACTATAAAGAATGAAAGCTGTGGACTTCCACACGAGCTTTAATTACAAGAATTATAAATCACTTCATTCATTGCAAAGAGAATTTTTAACAAGCCTCTATTTTATTTACTCGTATATTAAATTCTCTTAGCTAGAGTAGTTATTCGTCCGGATTTTTTAAATAAATAATTAATTAAGGACATGCTTCAAGAGGGTAAAAATGAATTAATGGTCTGCACGGTCCAGATGTAACTGCTTCGTGAACCTCACCATCTCTCTCTGTTTCACGTTTCTTCTTACAGTTGTAGAGCCCGCAGCAGCAAAAGCTGTAGTATGAATGAACCAGCTCGACCGGTGAAATATCACGAGGTCACAGAGCACAGGAATGAAGTAGAAGTATTTTGCGTACCGTCTGATAAGTGACGTCACAGCACCTGCTGGAGGCTTAATTTCAGTCCTGTTCCTCTTCCCATCCTTTCCTTATTTCCCTATCTTTCTGGTCTTTTCGATGGATGAAAAGAGGAATATCCTTTTCTTGTCTATCAAATATAGGCCATATATCTGCAATTTATTTGCTTGTTCCTGATGCCTAGCGGTCACTATACTATCAGATGAAACGAGCGAATCGTTTGACACCTTCCTCTATTAAAATTCTTAGGTTGCAATTACTATAAAAAATTATTATCAAAAACGTAGTAAAAGTGTTGAACATAAAAAATATTTTTTATGTTCAACGATGTACGAGTGCTATATTTTGTGATTAATGAAAAAATTGGATTTTCGTAAAAACATTTTGTAATGACAAGAACTCACGATCGACTTAATGTCTACTGAGTACAATTTTATTTCCACATGAGTGTACCTATTCAGGACATATCAACCCTTGTCATCGGCAAATCAAGAGGGTTCGTCGCCAGTGCGTGCCATTTCAATCGATTCACTAGTTGTTTTAACAATAACATTCGTAGATGAGTAATTAAAATTAAATATATATTACGTATGAAAGAAGTATATTATATTCTACGCTAATGTTATTAAAACAAAAAAAAGTTCTTTTATGGGAAAAATCACTAACTACAGAATTGATTTTAATAGTTACTTCATTATTAGACAGCTAAAAAGGCAATAATCAATAAAATGAACGTCATTCACTGACAATAATTTTACAGTAATCAATATGATGCCAGAACTTAAGCTTACATAAGCGATTTCACGACATTCTTGTAATGAACAATTTGAAAAATCGAAATTCTGAAAGAAAATCTTCGCACGTCGGCCAGTCATCAAACCCATTAGTCAATATCCGTTCGCGAACGAGCCTTCAGATCGACAATTACAGGTCCATTTCCATGCTCTGAATTTGCATTCCTTTTTCAATGTTAGACTTTCAAATGCAACATCAATAATTTTTCGGAATTCGCAAAACATATCGCTGTTATTTTACAAATAATCCATTGTTCATTTTAAGTATCTTAAGGCTTTCTATGTAATGAGGTTGCAGAAAGAAGTTTCTATTTCCGTTAGCATGATTTTCTTTTTAGAATAACGAGTTGTCAATTGTTTTGGCATTCGGTCACTATCAGCGTCAAAAATAATTACGAAATTTGAACAAAGCTCATAATTAACAATTTGTATTACCACTTCTACAAGATATATTTGAATTTAATAAGAAATATGTAAACTACTTGTAGTAGAGAGTAGAGACACTACTAGAGACGCCGTCTAATATCCACATCATTCACTCGATGATACGAACAAAAGTTTTACATCTACCGAAAATCGCTCAACGTGGCAAGAGCTTACTTCAAGAAAATAATTGATCACACTTCACGGAAGTCTGTTGATCTGTTCTTTGAATAAGTACCAACATCAAACAGATCAAGACTGTATACAAGTAATAATTAATCTGAAGAACATCTGTCCTCTTCCTTTAGTCAAAATATTAGCATCATACAGCTATATTTCTATGTAGATAAAAATCACACAGGTCGGTAATACTACGGAATTGATTTTATCTCAAAGTGAAATACACAAAAGCTCAAGAAAGCTCCGGTTTTGCTTCGTTTATTATAAAGAAAATATGGCTAGAGAAAATCCAACTTTAGGAATGAACAGTAAATAAACAAATGTATATAAAGATAAGGATGTACATACCTTACTTATTCCTTAATATATTGTGATATATCCTCTTCATTCCTTAATATATTGCTATTATGTATTATGTACTAGAGACTGGATTTATGTTTTTTGACAAAAAATTTCAATTTTTTTAACGGACTATAAAATATTTAGGCGTAAAGCGGTTACCTTTTGCCAATGTTTTTAAACAAAAAAAAATATAGTACATTTTAAATAGTATTTTCTAATACTATATATATATATATATATACCTTTCAAAGTAATATATTTTTGTGTGTTTCTTTTTTCCTTATTTTTGTAAATGATTGAAGATTATTTCTTATAAATAAAATGTGGCTGATATATAATTATAATATAACAAACTGACAAGTAAGTCATAGATTAGTTATAAAGAACAGACCAGCACTAGTATTAATTAAATAAAATTTACGTATTTACTAACGGTCATTTATTATCACATTAGAAGCTGATATAGTACTGTAATATGTTATTTTTAAATCAACTATACAATTTCCCGATGTAGGTATGCGTATTCTACCTGCTATCCTGTTGACCCGATAAAGAGTTTGTTAGTCAACCTCGGTGAAGTCAGATCGTAACGCGCCGGATAAGCACGCCCCAGCTCTCGCCGTGAGTGGCCCAATTTCGTACGCCAATGCATTTTTAGCACCTTCACGGCTTTATACAAGTATTTAAATATCAAATATCGCTTTGGGCATGGAGTATCATTATTAGACGGTTACGTACTCGTCTCGAGTGATTTTCGTCGTCAAGATCTGCGACCTTGATCGATATTATTGCCATAAATTAAGAAACTTTTGAAAAGAAGATGTTAATCTATTTTTGTTCTAAGTCAGATTATTATAAGCGATACCTCGTCAAGTGTAGTCTCTAAATCTCCATACACTCGCAGTGTACAAAGTATCCATATTTGCATAATTATATACATTTTTAATGTTTCGTGAAAGTAAAGAATTTTCTAATTAACGGTTTTAAATTTCATGTCTGTAAACTTTCATTTTTTTTAAATACCACCGTGACTCGTGGATCTGGAACTTCGTTATGTTCTGAAAGTATGAATAGATCAGTAAATAGTAAACCCGGAAGCGGTACTTGCCGTTGTATTAGTAGGCTTACTCTTCCACCTTGGAAGCGCGCTGGAGATCTGAGGGTATTTAGGGAGCGCTATCCCTCGTCCCTAAAGGTCTAGAAAAAGTTTTTATAAAGAAACTACGGGCAAAGCCGGGCGGGTTGCTAGTATAGTCTTGGCACAAAAGTCTTGAATGAAAGTCATGAAAGTGGTTGTTAATTAATATATAGACATAGTGTTAGGTGTAATGAAGCGAATATACTAAGTGAGCATGTCGAACAGAGTTTTAATTAATTTTCGTACCTAATGCTAACAAAATTACACTTACTCGAAACATACCAAAGTAGTTACGATTTGCATACTAAATAAAATTTGAGGTACGAACGTAAGTAGATTGTACATTTACCACGGCATTCAATTCTGTTACAAAACATTGATGAACAAAAATTTAATATTTAAAGTTTTATATTGTCTCGTCTTTTGGCATATATAACGCGTACACTTGCTTGTACAGTAAACGAATCGGCAATAATCTTTTCGATGTTCGTAAATTTTTATTCAGTATGCATTTTAGTGCTCATTTAATTCGATCCAGTAAATTTGCTAATAAATTTCCACAGGAGCAATAGAAAAAATATATACTTTCTCGATATCCACCGACATATGTTGGTATCCATTGATATCTTGAGTACTTTAACTTTATTTTTTGCTTTTAGATCATTTTATAACCGTTTTCGGTGAATATTACCGATTAGTATGAGTAATCGTTGACTGATTTATAACCTTGACATAAATCTTCAAAATATGATTATGGATTTTATAAACTAAATAAAACTGCAGGTTCATTATATTAAATATGTTATAGTAAAAGTATAAAAATCGTTAGACAAATTGGCTAATGTACTCAATTAGTGAATTCTGAATTAAAATTTAAACGCGCTACGTCTAACAAGCAGTGTGACTAAACTAAATTTCAGTTAAATCCGTACCTGAAGCTCGCAATATTACATTCAGTGGCGAGTCCAGAGCGTGCTCCGCGATGCAGTTTGCATGTTAAGCAGTGTTAGAGGTCCGTGCATAAGTAGTTTCACCTCAACATAAAACACAGTTTTCTGCTCGACATTTGTTCACTGACACTAGGTACGCGAGGATTGTGTTTTTTCCCACTTTATGTAGAGTCGGCACAATTTTTTTTGTTGATTAAATAAAAATAGAAAGTAATAAGTTACATATATTTGCACCCCTTAATCTATACTAATATGTACTTATTACTATTATAAAAAGATGTTTTTTTTGATAGACTCTCGTCTCTCTAATCGTCTTATTACCTACAAAGGATAGAATGACAAGAGGAAAAGGATTAGACGGGGGAGGAGATGAATAGGAGAAGGATATATTATTATTTTTTCTGTCCCCTCTACTGTCCATTAAAGGTAGGCAACCCATCTGCAAATCATTTATTTGTTGCGGATGCCTATGGGAAGCTGTCACTTAACATAAAGTTAACCGCTTGCTCGTTTGCCACCTATTTCCATAGACAACTTTTAAATTTGAAACAAGAATATTTTTAATATAAAAATAACTAAAATCTTTATCCCAACGTAAAATACGGATTGAATATTTAGAACAAAGCTTTATTTAACATTAACAAACTCGTTCAAATAATCCTATTGTACGAAACTACATTGCTGTTCGCTGTTTGATAGTTGCGAGAACTTTATTTAACGTCCCTGATCGTTATTTATTCAGCGTGTTTAAAGCTCGCCTTGTTTGTTTCAGGAAATTTCACGGGCGCCGTATTTGTTTCGAGGAGTGAATACAGGGAAATCTTATCAACACAAATCTCTTGAAGCTTTGTACAAGGCGTGTTCCTTTCTTTAAAGATTTTCTTTCTAAAGGTTTGATATTGCATTTTAAACTTTTACACTATCCTGATGTAGATTGTCAAGTTGACAACATTTTATGTCATTACCATTTTGATTATCGAAGAAAAACTTTAAAGAAAGAACTATCCCTTTGTTGCACCGATTCCCTCACGAGTCACGTGATTGCTGTAAGCAGACTGACTTTGACCAGATCCTAAATTCTATATGTAATCCAGTAATAGACACGCTATTTCTTGTAAAATTAGATCCCCAGAAGGCATATATCTAAGTGATCGGAGTTACCTAATAAAGAAAAATCATTGGACAAAGAATCTACAAACAAAAATTTTTTAAACAAAAACAAAACCGACTTCAATAAAACTATATTCAAAAACAAGAAATACACTTAAAAGTTTAAAATAATTTAACGCAATGAAACATAAGAATCAATTATTAATCATATTTCTTTTTGGAGTCGGTGTCAGCTGTGTTTGGTAGCGATCGGATCAACATATTTAGTGGTACCCGGGCAAAGCCGGGGCGGGTCACTAGTATAGTATAAAGTTCATTTGTAAAATGTTTTCTTAAGGCAACCTCGTATATTGGTATTTCCTTAGCTGACGCTGACACTGACTCCAAAAATAAATATGATTAAGAATGGATTCTTATGTTTAATTGCGTCAAATTATTAACCGACTTAAAAAAGGAGGAGGTTATCAATTCGTGTATCGGTTCACCAGGAACGGAGTTCTGAGGTAACAAACATAAAAAAACATACACACGAATTGATAACCTCCTCCTTTTGAAGTCGGTTAAAAGATTTTTTTTTATACTTTAGTTACAAACATAGGATCACGAAAAGAAATTCCGGCATGACTTTGCAAGGATAATTTTAAAATTATCTTTGCGAAGTCAATTATGAACCTGAATGAATTAAATAAATTATTAACAATGAACAAGTGTTTTAAATAATTAAAAAATTATTATTAATTAAAAATTAATAAAAAAATTCTATCCGACCACAAAGTTTAGTCGTCATTTTCACTAAATCAACCTCTGCGGTTTGAAATTTCCAGCACAGTTCGGATTTCATCGTTTCAGTCTCCGTTTATTTAGCATTTTGTTGGATTTGCTTTAAGATACTCAACCCGTCATCGGAATCCGCATGAAACCACAATGTTTTGATATTGTACCAAAGAGAAACCCTTCTATTTGGTATTAAAATACGTACTGTAAATTGTAATAGTAATTTAGATGTTCCATTCCACGTCAATTGGGACCTTGTCACACAAAAACTTGAAAAAATTAAACGAGAGATGTAAGAAAATTACTTCAGTTTCAATTTGTATGTTTGTTTTTATTGTGTAATGTTACTGCTCGGTCTGGGATATAGCAAAAGACAACTGGCAGTGGATAATCCGACAAAGCGCTCTAACCAAATGTAGAAATTAACAGCCAAGCAGATATGTGAGAAACAAAGAAAGACAGCTGGCAATTGAAAATCAGAACATGCATTTTTTAACTTATAATTAAAACTAAAAACCCGCCCCAGCTTAGCTCGGGTAGACAAATACAATATATCCAAGATTACTCGCTGATAGAAGAATATTCGATTGGTTAAATAATTTTTTAAATCGCTTCATTAGGTTTTTAGTTTATCCGGAACAAAAAAACAATATTTTTTTTCTTTATAATATTAGTAATAAAGAAATGATTTCAGAAATAGAAGAAGAAAATGTACCTTCTTGTGCTCTGAAAGAATATGTAAGTTTAAATTTACAGTTAAAAATTCTTAGGTGACATTAACTCGTACCAAGAAACCATAAAAATGTTCAATGTAATTAAACTACATAGTTTATATAGAAACATACTTGCCATGATATTTCTCAAATATTTAATTGGTTATTATAATAGATTGTTCTAATATTTTTGTTAATATTGTCTAAGTTATATAAACCAGTATAAAAAAATTAAATAAAAAAATAATAACTAGAAAATATTCAACATAAATTTCGTACCGTACATAATTTACATGTAGCAAATCTTTTCACTTGTTCGCGTTTAGTTTAAAACACCAAACAATACAGGCGCTAAACTAACAAGAACTTTGCACCACACAAAGCGAAACTTTACCACTGAAAAGCTTTTTCAGGTATAATATTGTCGAAACACATTTGAGGTACAAAATTTATTTATAAGCCTTATTTTTATTCAGAATAAGAATAAAAATAAGAAAAAGTTATTAGGAATACTACACATACATACAAATTTTAACTGATCCAGTTACGTTTATATGCTATTTTTAAATAGCACACATCTCTGTTTCTTCAGCATCCTAACTTCTTCGGCTTCAGAGGATAGTGTTATAGGTACAGCCTTTATTTAAAAAGAGCGGATAAGAAAAAAAGAGAAGGAAGGGATACTAAATTATGAAACCTGTTTCATCTCAGTAACCAAAGAATACAAAAATATAAATATCTCAACTTCCTGTGTATAATAATATTGCCTTAGGTTGGTATATCACAGTTATGTTCGGTATAGTTTTCGGCGTCCTCTGCTAATGCTGTTGGTCACCATTCTTAATAATACATTTTTTCATTGATCTTACTATATAAAGCGAGAAATTCTTGTAAATCTCCGTTATCTATATATTATATTAAATCGCTTGCAAAAAACAAAAAAAAGATCTTACATAAGACAATGCAGATCAAACTATGTTCTAAAGCTAGTCCGTTTAATATGCTAAAGTAAAAAAAATGAAATTTAATTGACATTAACCTAATTTCAAATATAAACTTTGCCTCGAGACCGACCTGTATGCCTGTGGACCTTGTTTGCTAAATAACACAAACAATAATGTTGAAAACTTATTCGGGCATACCTTAAGCTTGTAGAATTCGTTGTTCTCTTGAATTGTGATGTAAATATGTTTCCTACAGTATTCTCATGAAATTGTGATTTTGAAGTATGACATATTAAAATCGTAACCATTGGAGGATGTAAATTCTGAAAGCAGTATGTAAGATCAAGGCTAAATTTGGCTAGAAGTGTTGATACAAGTATTGTGACTATTGGGAGACTACATAGCATATTTTTATATATTTATTATATAATTGGGCTTTTCACGTCGCAGGTCGTGGGTTCGATTCCCATCCAGGATAGACATTTGTGTGCACGATCATGTCTGTTTGTCCTGAGTCTAGATGGCATTACTCATTTAAGTATGTATATATTTAAGAAAGACAAGTAGTATATGTAGTATATCTGATTTCCATAGTACCAAGGTTTCCAAGATCTGCTTAGTTTGGGATAAAAATGTGTGAATAATATCCCCAGGATATTTTATATTAATTAAACTAAGCATAATTAATATGGAAAAATGACGCTACTTATCCTACAACGCGTGAACTTCCTTTATCGCATGGACGAGTACTAAAAAATAATTTGTGGAAATCCAAGATTTTAGTTAATCACTACTAATTAATAATTTAAAACTACAAAAAACCGACTTCGATGCGCGATAAACCCTGAAAAACAATAGCACCATTTATCTATACTAATATTATAATTGCGAACGTTTGGATGTATGCTTGTTACTCTTTCATGCAAAAACGGCCGAACGGATCTGAATGAAATTTACCACAGAGATATATTATAGTCTGGAACAGCACATAGTCTACTTCTTATCCCGGAAAAATGCACTGTTCCCGTAGGATACATTTTTTGTCTTTTACAGGTGCTTATACAAATGTATAAAGGGCGATGTTCCCTTAGAAACGGCTATCCGGGCGCAGCCGAGGCGGATTACTAGTAAAATATAAATGACACCGATCTGGAAAATAAAAATTATCCTCCTCAAATATATTAACTTTCATCGTTTTAATTAAACCTGACAAGAAGGGGATAAAAGTGGTTGTTATAGAGATACGTTACTGTTGAAGTAATTAACGCCAAAAGTTAATTTTTATCTACTTAAAAAATATGAATTGAATTAATTATTTGATGCGGACCAAGTCGAGACAGCTAGTGTGCATATTTTACGATATAATTAAAATACGTTAACTGCCCTAATATATAACTATAAATATAACTCCTCAGATAAAGCTGAGCGTAAACAACACAGTATTTGTTTAATAAAGCTTTGAATACGTGTGTGTGTGGCCGTTATATAAATATCTTTGTTTTATATTAGTTTGTTTCAATGTGAATATAGGACTCTTGGGAAACTTGCACTTGTATGT
>JWHW01052112.1:315832-331757 GCA_000931545.1 Papilio glaucus | reverse complement strand
TTAACAACATTATCTCTCTTCTAACTTCACTTTCAGTCATAGGTTTAAGAAAAATCGAATTGAGATTGTAATTGTTACCAAAAATGTTTCCCATGTCGGGTGCGATGTTTCATGTGCCGAGTCAATGTAGTGATTATTAAAAGCAGTGGATATTATATTTCTAGAGGATTCGTCGTAATTGCGTTGTTTATCATGATTTCTTCTATATTATTCCTGGGATTTGCATTATGTATTTCATTTTTAATAACAGTCCAAGTGGCTTTACTCTTGTTATCGCTTTCAGATATAAACTTTATGTTAGCATTTTTTTTGAATGTGACAGAATATGCAATATTACCAATCATTCAAATTGACAGCATGACAATTTTATATTCTTTGATGGATTGCATTTTGAAAATGAATAAAACTGCCAAGAATGACAAAGATATTTTATAAAAAAAATGTAAGAAATGTCTCAGTACCAAGCTAAATAAACCAAACCAAAGTATTTCAAATAATCAGTCACAAATAAAGATGCCGTTGAAAAAGTCTGTTACAACAATGTGCATAGAAGCCGGACTGTTTTTGGCCGCTGTGGTGATCGCTACCCATCTCACTGTCAACGTGTGGGAATACTTCGTTCTTAGATCTGAACTTAGCGAAATAAACTCCAGCTTGCACATACTCAAGGTTACTATGGAAATGGTTTTATGTAATTTTAGTACTTTTCATCTTCATCTCACCACCGCTACCTATAACTTGCAACGTCAGATTTCAGTTTTTACAAACAATCAACCGATTTAGCAAATGTATTGATGATCTCAGACACGGCATATGAAATTTATTCCCTCATCTGCAATTTAATTAGAACCTAATTATATCATGCATAATATATACAATGATAAATCACAAGTGGGTTACAGAGCTAAATCTGAGGCCAACACTGTTAAATCGTAAAGTCCAAATTAGATTGAACCCTTGCGTAACTCGCCGATTCCAGGGGTCCAGTTTATTTTGACGTATACTACCAAAATGTTTGATTCGAGTTCGGTTTTACAATGTTTTTTCTTTCAGGATACAATCAGCCATATCAGCTCAGAGTATACTAAAGTTAACAAAGAATTACACGATCTGAATTCCATGACTTCAAACAACATGGTCACATACAAACATAGTAGTGATTTCGAAGATATAGGCTTACAGAAATCGTGTCAGGAAATTGGTCCTGTATAACCATCGAACTGAATTGTCCCAAAGTCTAAAGTCGAAATGGTCTAAATGGTTTAGATAGATAAAATCTTATGTTAAAGCCATCCATACGTCTTTAGGGAAATAATGTAAATATTGGGCCTAACGCATTTAGAATTTTTAAAAACGCCGTTGTTTTGTCAATTATGCCGAAGTTTAATAAATGCCTTGGGAAATTGCTCTTTTTATTTACTAATAAATTAGTGTTTTTAAAATCAATAGCCTTATGGTTAATGGTACGGACTGTGAAACATACACAACATAGTAGTGGGTGTACATCCGCTAATGTCGTGAACCACGATCAACCACAAGTTTGAGCTTAGTTGGGATGGTTTCCATAAAATCAACTAATATTTCATATGCCCGTGGTGGTTGGCGTTAGTTAGGCGGCCGGACGTAAAAAAAACTGTAGCCAAAACCAATACAGTATGGACTTCAGTTGTACTGTGTCTTACGTAAGTGGAAAAAGGGCAGGGAGAAAAAAAACAAAAAGCGTTTTATACTTGTCTATGATGTTTGAGGTCTAAAACTCGCTTTATCTTCAATAAGAAAGAGACACACATAGAAGCAATACCAGATCTGCATTCAGTTTCAATTTCAAATTGCTAGACTAGACTAGCCTTTTTAAATTTATTTGCAACTAAATATTTATTCGAAAACATGTTAATGCTTTTGCACAAAAATAACTTGCAATACAATAATGGTCTGGAACAAAAAGGCGTCATTAAGCCTCTGCTAATATAAAATGTATGATTCATTGCAATGTCGTAATATATTCTTGTTGTAAGTGTAAATATTTGATTCGAGCTGGAAACTGATGTACCTAATTCACGTTCGAATATTCCCAAGGTATCACGTAGGAACGATAAATCGACCTTCGAGTTGCCCTGCTTTATGAATTATCAATATACTTTGGGAAAAAATTGGTGATTGTTACAATTCTATGTTAGAAAGTTTTAGTTCTACGAGTAAACAAAAAACTAGCCTGGCCTTCATTATAATTAATAGAGTATCAAGCAGTTCAGGCAGCAGCCTCTTTTTTCAGGTTTTTTTTTTTATAACATAAGGGTATAACGACATGATGGTCGCCTGATTTTCAGTGATCACTGACGCCCATGAACATCCATAACAGAGGGACTGCAGTTGCGCTGCCGGCCTTTAAAATGGAAAACGCTCCCTTCTTGAAGGACCCTGAGTAGTATTGGTTTGGAAATACCGCTGGGGACAAAACATATCATTCCATAATGCGATTCTGCGATGCAGGAAATTACGCAAAAACCGCACCGCAACCGCAACCATCAAAATTGTGTGGATGGTATGAGATATAGTATTGAAAGGTTTTTATTATGATATATTTCAGACATTACAAACATTTTTGCAAAAATACATTTATAATATTAGATACAATACTTTTCTCAATAACTAATAATAAATGGAACACAGCATCGCACCTTGATTCATTAAATGCAGAATATACCTGTGGTACTTCACAGGTGGAGCTGATACATTTATGCAACATATGCTTTTGATGGTTGTTGCTAGTGTTAAGTCTTGATCTCACCGTTCTTCGGAATATTATAAATAGAACTGAAGGAAAGAGTAGATAAAAAATAAATAAACAGAATGATGAGAAATATGAATTTTTATTTGTCATTTATTTCACTTTGATGTTCTAATCTACGCTGAAGTCAATTATATATGGTTCCTGTGTACTTTTGTTCAATTTTTTTTCTCCTAATGATTTTCTTGATACTTCCAGTGATACATCGACATAAGGCAAAGGCTCTTGTGTTTTCGGGTCCCAACCGTTCTCGGTCGAATCCAAGGTATTAGCTAGACTTTCCAAAATTTCTAGTTGTCCTTCAAATTTAGGGAATTCGCGGGAAAATTTCATCACCTGCGTCTCCAAGTCTTTATAGCTGTCCTTCATGAAACTCAAATGGCTCTGAAAATTTTAAGTTTATTTTACGACTAATATCCAAAATTACGACTCCTTTCCTGGTTCTCCTTGACTCCACTGGTGTGTGAAAACTTTGTGAATGCTGCGGTCGGCGGTGATCACTTAACATAAGGTGACCCGCTGCTCGTTGTTTTCCTTCTAGAAACGACGAGTGGTAGAGCCGGCAACAACATCTGTTGCACTAATGGCCGGCTCAACCGGTGAAATCCACGACCTCACAGAAGATAGGCGTGAAGTAGAAGTGTTCTTACGTTGCGTGTGACGAGTGAGTTGCCGGAGGCTTGGTTCTGGTCTTTGAAGATTTGACGGACGTTCAGTAACAACCCTAGAATGAGGTTGTTTCTCTGACTTGAATATTACTTTAGATTCCCTTTTAAAGTCCATTATTGTGTTTTAGCTAAAAACACATTAATGCACACCGCTAATTAAAATAGGCATCGTGGTGTATTTTGTTTTAACCCCCTCGTACATTAGTCGTATAATAGCAATCAACTAACCGATATATTCTCCACGTGCTTAGTGATACAATTTAAATCACACTTGGCTTTACAAGTACTACAGTTGTACTCCATAAGCAGATAAACAATGGCGATCAGACTTGACAAGATCAAGTAACTGCATATGTGGCCCAAGTAACATGAATTGCTCGTCTCACGTCCTCCCTGTCCACTTGACAGAGTAGGGAGTCCAAATCGACTTTTCTTTCTACGGCTCCTTCTGTTGCTTTCCATTTTCTTTATATATTGGTTTTTTTTCTGAATTTTATTTGTTTTTTATATTAATTTCGGTTGTCCAGGCCTATTTTGCATAACGGTTCGCCTTAAGCCCCTGATGATGTCTGATATTAACTTAAAGCATTTTGCTTTTGGTATATTATTTTATTAAAATTATTATTACATCACGGTAAAATTTTGATAGGAATATATTTTATTTCATGACGGGTTAAATGACATTAGTTTATTATTTTTAATAAAGGTAAATGCAAGTAATGAAAAAAAATGTTGACACTTGACTCCAAATAATAAGAAGGTCATAAATATAGGAAACAAGATGAGAAAAGTATTTTATCTTACCTCGGCCACGTGCTTAAGCACGAGAGATATGAAATACTTCAACTCATCTTTCTAGCAAAAGTGACTGGTATAATGAGTGGGGGTCGTAGAAAAAAATTATGGCTCCGTAATAGAGAGGTCCGGAATTGCGAGTGTCGCCCAACTTTTCTGCCTCGCAAAGGACAATAAAATATGGTGAGTTAGTCTTAGTTAAAACCTTAAGAAGAAGAAGAACAATAGAAAACATTTTTTTGTGACCTGGAATTCTTTAAGAGCAATATTGCACGAGCAATTCTTTTCTTTTGCTTGTTCGTTAAGTTAATCGATCGACTCTAAGAAAACCATCGTTTGCATTCAGCAGATTTTTGCATTTATAACAAATGTATTGAAAAAAATTGGTTTAATCGTTTTTAATGCATTTTGCATTGAAATTAAATAAATATATAAATAAATATTTTAACAAAAACCTTCATGCCATCTTTTGACGACCCTAAAAATTTAGCTTAGACTGCAAAAGAAGGATGAAAATGGATTGATGTGTTTGTAACAAAGATGGCGCTTATTTATAAATAATATTTTAAGGTTTATGCAAAATTTTAAATAAGTTACAACAAAATGTATGATTGTAATGCAATTCTTTATAAAAGATATTATAATGTGTGCTCTGTGAAAACTGGACTATTTTCACGTCAAGGCCCTCTTGTGTACTGTTACTTTCCCAATACATATAAATATAAGTAGGTAGACTCAGTAAGTATTTACTATATATCTGTATAGCCTTAGCCGTACAGCCTCCGCGCTTTTCGGGCCGCCGCCATTCCGTCGCGACGTTTGAGCAGAAAGGCAGATATTGTTATCTCTTTTGCCCTCATTGTAGTCCATACTTGGTTTTCATTTTACATTTCGAGCAACCAGTGTTGTATTGTCGATAATTTTGTTAGTCGATTTTTGCATTATTTTCCAAAATAAAACAATCAACGTACTTTTAGAAAGAATAAGCGCAAGATTATCTCCAGGTTTTTCACTTCAAATTCATACTTGTGCATATCAATTTTAGCATTTTACAAGGTGAGGTTAAAATTAAAAACCTATATAAATGATCTTAATTATTTATTCAGATTTAAATTTGTTTGACACTACCCAAATACCGATACAAAAAATCTAAGCAATGTCCACTTCATTACAAGTTTTCTTTTTTATTATTTAGGGAGCAAAGCAATCAAGCGTAAGTATCCTTAAATGTAATCCAAAAGTTCTAATAAATGTTCAAAGATAAAAAAGAAGGAGTAAAAGAGGCAGTAAAAACCATCAGCAATACTCGCATATCTTAATAGATATAAATAAAAGATACTTAATAATTTAAGTACCGGTAATAAAGTAAAGTAAAACATTAAATTAGACAAAGACAGATGAACTACTAAACGGATATAAACCAATGGTTGGTCTATTTCATAATAGATATGTGTATATTGCAAATAGTTTCTTTTACCTTACCTTCTTTGAACACTTATCAATGAATAAAATGGATTTTCTACCATTTATTTTATTATTAGCAATAATGAAAAGATTCGTTACAGATAGAATAGGTTTTAAATTAATAGTAAAATTTTTTTTAGTTTTGCACCATAATGGCGTTATTATTAACTATAGCACAAATTTAAAAACATATATTAATTTAAGAAAAGTCGATACTTTGTAAAAGGCCATCCTTATTCCTAACCGGGGATCGTGCAGTAGCCGGGCGCGCTGCGTTGCATGATGTCATTCATCAGCACACACTCACACATAGCAGTGCTAGCGACCCGCACGCCTGTTTACATTTCAAAACGCCAGATTATTCTCAACTGCACGCAGTGACTCCACGGCGGCAAACCGTGTCTGTGATTTAATTTATTATTTATTGTATAATAATCTTAGTTGTTAGTTCAAAATGGCCAACAACAGAGCAGCCAAATCTGGATTAGCCGCGGAGGCACAAAGAAAGGTAAGATATTCTAATTCTAATTTAAATTTTTCGGTTGCCGGTTATTATACGTCCGATTTTAAAAGTCAATGCAAGGTTAGTCTCTCAGCTTGAACATGTTCATAATGTAGGTAATATGGATATTGATTCTGGATGCTGAGGTCCAGAAATGTTACAAGGACTTAGCCATGACCTACTTAGGAGCACGCGTGTCGAATTTATGGGAATAAGTTTTACTTTGCTATTCTTATTGGATTCTGCTAACTTAGTATTTACTTAGCAAGCATTAAAACTCATTGCACGTTCGTAGACTTACGTAAAATTTTCCGTTTGCGGCCTATGCGGACACATTTGTACCCACAGCAAGGTATGGTATGTGTGTGTGTAATATAAATATATTGATACGTATGCACTAAGTTATAACCTAAACGGTGAAATGAAACAGGTTTTAACGCCCGCAAGAATGTTATCTTTACGAATAACTTCCCAAAATGCAGCCTTCTTAATATGCGTAAACACAAATATTACGTAAAAATATTTTAAGAATAGTTGTTCATCAGGCTTATAATAACCAAAACTTGCTTTAGATTCCTTAACATATAGAAAAGCAATATTTCAAATTATTTTATGGTATATAAACGTCTTTATTTAACATACATGTTTACTTAGTAAATTACAATTATAAAACTATGTAGGATCAGTTTTGATATCTTCAACGTACCTTATAGAATAGTAATAGGTACCTATATCAACTGTATACCAAATAGCTACCACACAGAAACCGTATTTGGTAATTGATAACATGTTTTAATAGTAAAATGTTTTTTTCGAATTCGAAACAGTGACAGAGAGGTCGACAGCGGTTACGAATTTTAATGCTTTTAACATGTTTTTACAAAATGTCCATGTAATATGTATCTACGTGAACGATCATTATTCCTACTTCATTCTTATGTCTTTAATATTTTTAGTAGGTATGTCATTTATCTTTTGGGTATAAATTTGCATGGAGTGTCCCTACGCCGTGTCAAGTTCAAACTACCTTAGTCCATTTTTGTCACATGTTACTGTTTGGCTTGAGAAGGCATTTGCCGATACACCGGGCTTGAGGTAACAGGAGTGGCTGACGCTTAACCTAAAGTCATAGACCTTCTAGGTAACCTCGACTTGAGACGTTACTTTGTGTATGTTACTGTATTGGGAGGAGGCCAAGTCTTTGGCCGAATGGCTGGACGTTCAATAGAATAACCTGAAGTAAAGACACTGCATATATTTAGTACTTTATGGTTATTTCTGGTTATGAGTTTTTTTTATATGTACACACCATGCTTGTCGCCAGTTTAATTACGACGGTTACTATTTTTTTTATCTATATAACTGAACTAGATGTGCACTGCGCTTTTAACCGCCGTACTGAAGAAATAATGTACTTCGGAATATAACTCAACTTGCTAACCTCCTTCTCGCTTAGCATTCTTTTTTTCTGCTAGGGGTCGTAGCGTGATTTTAAATAGCCTATAATCTTCAGTAATAATTGGCCTGTCAAAAGAATAATTTTTCAAATTCGATTGCTAGTTCCTGATATTAGCTGTATTATATAATTAATATAAATATAGATAGGGACGGTGACACACGGTGGTGTCCATATAATGACAACAATAAGGATACGGGAATTATGCATTTTAATTAAATTACGCGATGAATTAAACAAATATTTCCTTCTAATTTTATGAATGTACAAAATTTTTAATGATTTTCTGCAATATTTTATACTATCGTAGATATGTTATACTCGTACAAAATCACCGATCAATGACAGTGACACCAACATTCACACATCTCTAATGGTGTGAAAAGGATAGCGTAATTACAATATTAAGAAAACAGAGGACAGCTAGTGTTTGTCACTTAAGTCGTACATGACGTAAGCTAAAGAAAGTTTCTAGTCTTCAGTTTCGACCGCTAATGCCATATCTGGTACTTTTTGTGTTATTGATTTACTGTTTTTAATATTTGACATTACTCAAAAAGTAACGTCAAACTTCAATCAAACCATACTATACGGAAAAGAGTAACCATCAATTTCGTGGTCGAAATTTAAATGAACGCGAATTGTGCGAGGCACAACGACCAGCGGCCATATGCGCAGGACCACAACGGGATATTGATATTCCGGGTCAGGCGGCGGCATTGTGAAAGAATTGTCACGATAACCTAATTATTTCTAATACTAAATTAATAACTATGCAGCATACATTCGTTTCTCATTTTCATGGAAATTTTTAAAGATGATTTCGCGTATAGCTTCGAATTATTTTATGTAACATGCATGTATCAAAAAGTAATTACTGATAAAACATTACCATGGCAACTGATATTGTTAACGCACGTTTCATGTACTTCAGGAACAGTTTTATTTTCAGGTAGGTAAAGTGTTGATAAGTACCCTGTGTCATTTTCTGTACCCCCGACAAGACAATGTGCGTGCAAAATTTAATTATGATCAGTTATATCGTTAAGGAGTTAAAGCGTAACAAACTCACATTCGTATTTATAATATTAGTTAGGATGTAATATTGAATCTAACTTCATTAGGTTAGACAGAAACTGCAATATCTCTTTTACAGCCATACATATATGTATCTGTTATCTATTATATTATTGCTATTTTAATGTTTTGTTTTTAGTATATTTCGCGTGATCTGAGGTTGGATATTAACATTGTTATCGCATATTGTTACCAACATTAGGTCATCGCTTTATATGAAATGTCAACATACAGCGTGTTCGTCAAAATACAAAGATTTAACATTTTGATTAATTATACCGCCTTATAACCGAAGTAAAACTGACAGATCAAAAATACAACAGAAATGGACCCTGTTGTCGTAATGAACAAATTTGAATTAGCTAATTTTTGTTTGATTTATCTTCGAGAAAGGAAAATTTATTTATAGAATCTGTTGCTCTGAATTAATAATATTACAATACAAGAAGTAGCAGATATGCCATTAGCATTGAAAAGTGGAGACTCGAAAATCATCCCATTCGGGACGCTATTTCTTTTGCTTGAATCATGTGTTCACATTTACGCTTAAGTGACAAACACTAGTTGTTCTCTTTTTAGGGTTCCGTGCCCAAAGGATAAAACGGGACCCTATTAGACTCCGCTGTCCGTCTATCTGTTTCTCCTTCTGTCACAAGGCTGTATCTCATGAATCGTGATAGTTACATAGTTGAATTTCTCACAGATGGTGTATTACTGTTGCCGTTATAACAACAAATACTAAAAACAGAATAAAATAAATATTTAAGGGGGCTCCCATAAAACGAACGTGATTTTTATATGTAATACATATAAAATCACGTATAATACATATAATGGTACGGAATCCTTCGTGCACGCAAGTTCGACTCGCACTTGGCCGGTTTTTTCTTATTATTTTAATTTCTCTAATCTTTTTTACACCATTTGACATGTGCTGTCACTGTCTTTGGAACACTTTTGACCGGTGATTTTGTATGAGTATAACATAACTGGAATATTTTTTCTGCACCGTTTCAGCCTGCACTCGTGAAATATAAGTGATAAGTACAGTCAACGGCTCTTGTTAGCGAAACTTCTTGGAGGCATTAAATAAAAATTACGCATTAAAATTGCGCTAACTAGTATTTAAATTAGCAATGTAGCGTTCCTCTCGTGATGGGAGCCTCTGCTGACTGAAATACGAAAAGGCTAAAGTTAAAACACATAATAGACACAGAGTTAAAACTATAAATTTCAAATATGCCTTCTAAGCTTTTGAAAATGTTGTTTTAAAATTTTTCTAATAACTTTTTTTTCTCCTTAGTTTCTTGCATTCTACAGAAATTATTTCAAAGTAATTTTTCATTTTGTTATTATTAACTTCTTAACTTCTTCGAATATATTAAAGTAGATGGACGGTAAATGGAACCTTGATTAACCGAATGTGTTCAATTAAGATTGCATTGACTGTCACAGTAGTTGAGAGTTCAACTAGTTCTGTTGGAAGGCAACGACACACTATGCATTATGAATTTTCTTTCATATCCCTGAAGTTCTGAAACAAACTTCAATTACTTTATTAATAATAGAGTCAGTCTCTAACTTCGTATGTTTCGTATGCTATGTAGTATAGCATGCAAAGTATAGCATGCATAGCATAGACTGTGTCTATCTTCAGAATACTACAAAGGATCCATGTTATCTTGGAAAAAGTTCAGTTTGATTTGATATTAAAGGAAAATTTTATTACCCAGCGGTGAAGGAGGGGTCCGAACTTTGGCCACCTCTTAATCCTTAGATTTATGTTCAACTAGTGTTTCCTACCCGGCTCGTCCTGTTATATTTCTTTTCTTAGTAATAGAAAGACAGATATATTCTTTATGAAAACTATTGGCGACAACTACACTTGATAATATTTTCATATTATGTTTAACTAAGTAAATATTGCATTATAGAATTACAATAAACGTTTGTCACCAAATGATGACAAACATTGCGTCATAGATTATTATTGCTCTGGTAACAAATCATCGAACAGCTAATTGTGAATCGAACTAATATAACAGTGGTCAAATCATTGAGAACTTGAACTTGAATTTATTAACTCAACCGGGGAATTACGTCATAAAAACCAGTCTGACGTTGTTACTCCTACGTTATTACTCATAGTACCTAACGTTTCTCTTTTTCTCTCTTGCATTTGTTTATTCTTTAAAAAATATGACAACAGTACCTCTGATTATATACGACGATAGTAGCTTTGTTGCTTTTTTTTAGTCGTTGCGGGAGCAATCGCAGTAGTGTTGTCAACTTTTTATGTAAGAGGTTGATAAAGAGTTGGAAAGGGCGAGAAGATTAGAAAGGCATTGATCTTCCAGTACCTTCGTTCGAGCTAAGTGGAAAAATTCTACATTACATTAGTTCTCCGTGTTAATTCTTCATTAGTTGTGACGACCTATACGCAGCACTATTGTGCTCGCTGCTTAGTTATAGAAAATAACCAAGTTCTTGGTCCTGCCCGGCATCTTGTTCTATCTCCGGCTGAATCCAATCTAAAACATGCTATAACGTTGTGATTCGTTACTCTTAAATTAACACTTGTTTGCAAACCGCAATACCATATTTTATGTTTTGGAAAACATAATATGTAAAATCGTAACAACTAATGCTAGTCTGAATTATAAAATTATAGGATACACTACTTTTGTACTCGTCACCTTATCAAAGGGCTAGGCTGGTATCATTTATCCAGTAATTTCACTTCAAATTCTTTTTTCAAACTAAAAGCGGAATATTTTAAATAACATATTCATTAGGCGATTGATTTTAAAGTATGTTCGTAAAAGTTTAATCTAAGTATTCAAATCTTTGAATATTTTGTATAAACGATTAACGCGGTACAGTTACAACGGGCCAACTTTCTTCCTGCCGCGAGCCACACTGGTTATTCTGGGTCAAGGGGAATCCGCCGACACCTTTCGACCGGTTCTCGCTTCAACTTTTGTGAGGGGAATATTGCCGAACATGTAGATGTTATATCGCTCATTGTGTTATTCAAAACAAGTCACTGAATGTTGTAATTTTATTACAAGGCGCCGAAATTATCATGTGCTCTAAAGTCACGGATTTATGCGTATTGCCCTACATGTAGGATTTTTTTAGTTAATTAATTTGTTTCACGTAAAGCGATAAAAGATAGGTTGGTATGTATTTTACTCTTCGAACCTTGATTTGATTGTAAGTAGGAGTCTAAGGCTTGAAGATCACATAGCTGACATCGCTTATCACTAGATATCTTGGCCTAGCTACTGCATCTAGGCCAAGAAAGTTGGGATAGCAAACTAGAGAACTGTGGCAACGCATAGGCAGACCAAATGCTAAATAAAATAATAAAATTAAATCTCAAAATTAGACTTGAACGCAATGCTGTGTTTAACGTTGCATGTGAAAACATGCATGCAAGATGCATTTCAATACGTGAAATCGTAAAGAAATTTACCCTGACAAAAAGAGGAGCTTGTATTTTATAAATTTGCTCCTAATAATATTCTAGTTCTTACAAGTGTCAAAACAACTGAGGTCTCATGCGTATAAGGCGGACATTATCACCCCAGTCGGTAAATTGGAGCATTTCTCTCCTATCACCGTCAGTCATTGGTTCCGCTAACGATGACCTATGACATCACACACATAAGTAAAATTAGTATACGTGCCCACTTGACGTTATAAATGTATTTAACTCTTCAGTGAAGTCACACTCCTTTATGTCACCGGTCAATTAACATTCGCATTTGCTTAGGGATTTCCTTAGTGTCTGAGAAAACAGGAAATTCTACGCACTAAAGGTTGAAACGTTTGAAACGCGTCGCTGATAAAGCGCATACCTTCACGTAGCCTATGATTAAGTTGTTTGTACAAACAGTGTGGAATTCACTCGATTTGCCGATGTTAAGAACTTTTATAATTCTATGCTGTTTCTATTTACTTCAAAACTGCACATAGATATTTAAGTAAGGATTACTTTGATGTAAGTTAAGTCGTAATTAAAGCACTAGAAGCACATTTCGGTGTTAGTAACTTCCCTAGAGAGAAAGTGAGAGGGGGGTTCCTTATTTCCTACTATTTCCATCATTGGATAAAAATTTATGCGTTCTGATATAAGTCAAAATATTCTGTGGGCTAGTAAATTACTAAACTTAGGACCCAATTATTGTTAGCTTTAGCAACTTAACAGGATTAGGAAGGTAGCGCACAGGGTCCAGTTACTCTTGGTCCATTAACATTCTGATTCGAAAAAGACAAAGAGGTCAAACCTATACCCCCTTTTTTATTTATTTCCTATGGGAGAAGTCCGCAAAAGAGCATGCGGTTTACTAAATCTAACTATTTGTGTTTATTTCCTCCCACTATGCTACCCGTTCGTCGAATACTATTACGATGCAATGAATTTGTGTGGCGACGTCCTTATCGAGAATTTCTTGAAATATTACGAAACATCCGTTTGCTTATAGAGGTTAAAGCGATGACTGTTTTCGTTGTTAAAGTCACGTAAACAGCTGATATAAAATACTTATGTCGTAGAGCAGGGGTTGCCAAACCGCTGCCTGTAAGGTATATTTATGCAGCCCTCCATTTTATTATTTAGTAAATTATTGCTCCGAAACTATGATAGTGTTTCTTTTTCATTTTCAGACCAAACATACCATCAAAAATGGTCTACTTTCTGCATCCAAGGCTTGTTATTTTCTTAACAATAATGGGCCTATTTATATTATGACTGAGAATACTTAACCAACCTTGACAAGTTCCTTTGTTCTGATCTGGATTGCCCCCTGATGCGGAACGTACTCCTATTGCGAGCTCCTGGTCTACGCAATGTCTATTTTTATACGGTTTTTATAGATGATGAAATCTCTCTTGGTCTTATTTTAAATTGATAAATATTTCAATTCTTTTTGATTTACAATAAATACTTTATTGCGGTGATATTGATGGATTTCTTTTAATATATGTGTAAACCAATTCATTATTTTAACTATTTTTGTAAATGTAAAGGAAATTAACTAAAATAAAGGTTTATGAATTAATACGCGTGTATGAAGTATTTCAAAAGTGCCGTTTTTCCTCCATAACGATGTTTCTAGTCATTTAAAGTCACATTCAGCTTACTTTTTAACGACTACATTTCAAATAAAATATGCTTTTTTGATTATATATGTGAATACTAATAATAAAGACGTGGGAACGTATCAAGCACAAGCCTCAATCATCATAGTTTTGTACATACTTGTCTTTCGTAAAAAAATATGGCACAATATTTTTGTTCCAGTTTCATATGAACATATTTGATTTACGTAATAAGATATCAAATACGCGAGCTCTATAAATGTGTTGATAGTAACAGATGTTCAATTAGTGTGAAAGAATTTATTTCATACTAATTCAACGGGCAATGACTCACAAGGCTCGGCCGGCACAGCGCGATCCGCGCCTTATACGGTGCGGCCTTTACGCGGTACGTATTTATAAGGCTTAAATATATAGGCTACTTTCAAAACTACGCCATATGTTGCACGCTGACATTTGGACAAATTTCTCTTTATCATCGTTGCGTTGTTTTTTTTTCACTTATTTCCTAAGTTAAAAAACACTAGCAACTCATCCCTGCTCCGCTCGTGTAGATGGACAAATAAGTAAATAAAATACAGCCTAAATAGAGGTTACTTGTTGATATAAGAGCTTTCTATTACTGAAAAATTCTGATACAGGCTGATAATTAACACAATGGTACGGAAACTCCGTGTCATTGTCATCGACCAATGCTTTTTTATCCCTTGAATATTTCACATCCTATCACCCGTTAGGCTATTGTGGCTGGTCTATGATTCCTTTATCCACCAAATATTGTGTGTTTATAACCTTGAGTTCGCACAGCCGAAAACATTCACATAAAACATATAGTCATCTCAGTTATTTTAGGGAGAAATAGAGAGATTAACAATATGTTTTATGTTAATGTTTTCGGCGATGTGAACACAGTGTAACCAATGCATGTTGCATTCGGGCGTGGACACGTAACTCTTTTGACCTTGTCCCCGAACCCGATTATATTTATATGTTATGACTATACCCGAAAATAAATATGTTTAAGTCGGAACACTTACCATTGTACTTCAAAATGAAATTTAAGTGGAATGTCAAAAACTTTAACAAGTATGTGATGGTTTTATTAAGAGTGCGTCTATGTATAAATTTTACATAAACATTTCAATGAGAATTAGGATCTAACAACGCATTGTGAAGTCAAAGTACTCACACCTTATATAGCAGTAAATTTGCATCAAACAAACTGTGCCGATAACAAGTTTGAATAGTTGAAATACTTGCGTAGTCTTTCCTAACGCATGTTTAATTTAGTACTAGAAATTCTTGTGTAGAAATCTTAGACATGTTTCTCTCACACACTTTGTACTTACCTGTTAGTGTTGCTAGTATCTGAATTATAAATACCCAAGTGCGTCAATTAATTTATATTATATTCAAATACTAGTCAATTAAAAAAAATAAGCTGTCATAAACATAATATTTTTGCCAGTACTGAATTAGGTAATTGACCAATTATTTTGTCTATAAATAGAGCAAGTCTAAAAAGACTGGGAAATATTTTATTAATTACCGTGAAATGTATAGAATAAGTTGCATTATTGCACTAGGGAAGTGACGCAGGTGCAAAACGATTTGTAAACTGTCACAGACGCGAGGAAATGTTTGCGTATGGCAACACCGTCTTGTAAATGCGTCCCTTTCTGCAAATCGACGGAGTGCATTGCATTGACCCCGTCCGTACGACCGGCCGTACAAGCTGACCCCATTCCTGCCACCTTATTCGTCGTCTCGCAGTCGCCGGTGATTGCTCGAGGATTTTGAGTTATAACTAACACTTAGCACGTTCCATGTTTGTTTCTTTTTTTTCCTTTGTGACTTACACCTTCAAAAAGGTTTGGACCTTTCTGTGTTAGTTTTTGTAAAGCCATCGTTTACATGTTATTTTTTTCACTGTCTTGTTTTTTTGTTTAAATATCACTCTGTGCTCAAAACCTTGAGGCCTTTTCGTTGACACAAATCAGGTTTCTTCCAACTTTATACGGTCCTGAATTCCCCGATAGTCATCTAATTTCCTGCATAAGAACGAGGAT
>JWHW01052112.1:304848-315483 GCA_000931545.1 Papilio glaucus | reverse complement strand
TTAAGTAAAAAAATCTTAATAACATTATTAATTATTGTTAATATTACTATTATAAAAACATATTGCGGGTCAGAAGAATATTTATTTTATTTAAAATAACTTCGCAACATACCGTTAAGTTACCTACTCACCAGATAAACATGTTGTGTGGCGCGCTGCGGACGAAACTTTAAATTCAAACGGATAAGCTCGAGATTGAGTCATGCCTATTTCTGACTACAGACGGTTTATGTTGCTAACTGTTGTATGGTCATCTACATACGGGGGCGATGAATGGTCGATTTAATTTGGCGTCCGTACATTACTGTGACCATCATAAAATTATATGCATCATCGTGACTTGATGTATTATAAAAAAAGTAGTTATAAAACTCATGTAGTATCTTCATTAACTCAGCGTTTTTTTTTTTTTGGGGAAATTTATATTTTTCACAACATTTGACACAGACACAACAAGCGACTGTAATGTATATATTAATTTAAAATAACATTATGGCTTCATCATTAATTGAAAAATAAATAAAATTGAAGCCGTAGATTAGCGAAAACATGTTTTATCGTGTTATTTAGACAAACGAGGTCATTAGTACTAACTACATCGACCTCGGGATACTTTGATACGAACCTTTTCATTGTAAAAAATATGTTAAAAAAATGTACGAGAAAATTATTGCCCTCAAAACCTAAACTAGCATTTAAAAACAAACATTATAACAAAAAATGTTGTTACATGATGGTTACCATTAGGTTATTGATTTATTCCATCCTGCGAAAAACTGATAACGATCTATCTCTCGAAACAATTTTCTAGAGGATTATAAAAAAATATTAAATCAAATCAAATTGCGAAAATTTGGTTGATTTTTATCCGTTTTAGGATGTTAGTATGTAATACTGTTATTATTGTCTATAATACTGCTGTTTGTTTAGTACATACTGCCCCTGGTTTCACCCGGCGGGCCGTTTACACTTGACAAACTTTCATCCCCTTACTTTAGACCTTTAGATGATGAATTATTTGTAATGAAAGATGTTTTTGTCCATTTTCAAGTAATTCTGATGAAGGAACATTTAGAATTAGTTCAGTCAGAGATAGTTTAATGTCATATATAAGCTTTATTTTAGTGACCACATTAAATTAAGGTACATTGACCTTCGTAGCAGGTGTTTAACAACCGTTAAAAGAGGACAACGCAAACTAGACACTACTTCCTCTGTCTTCGAAAACAAATTAGATAACGCGATTGAATAATAATTTAACGACCGAATAGTTGGCGCGACGGAGCCGCCATATCAGGCGGCGACACTGTTCGTGTAATTTATTAGTTCAAAGTGGTATAAAACTTTACAGTCTTTACTCAAAATTATTACATGACGTGTGTTCTAATAATCAAAAAATAATGTTATTTTAAAGCATTATGTGACAAATAATTTTGTCGATAAAATATGTGGGCCTTGTAAAATAAACGTCCTGGACGAAGATCCATGATTTCATCGTTTGGATTAGTAATATACTAAGAAAGGTGGTATAACTATAACCGTGGGCTTCCACTGGCGTATAAATTTGTCGCGATACACCCTGTATTTCTCTCTGCAAAAACTGATGACAATATGTTTTGTGTTAATGTTTTCAGCAGTGTAAACCCACGGTAATATAAGAGTAATAGTAACATGTAGCACGTATACACTACACATGAATACACAATACATATAGATATATTATACTATACGTTAAAGCAATATTTAGTTAGAAGCGTGAAATGGAATTCAATCCTTATGCGTGTGTGTTTTTAACGTCTGTTGGAGTGGTGTCGAGCTAACACTGAGTCACTGTTGAATCCTTGGCTGATTGCGTCATCACATAGCCGAGTCGGGTTTCGGCTGTCTGTTACACACATGTCATCGTGAAATTGTAAAAATGGTTAGTTTAAAATCTTACTAGCGATATCAACTGATGAAATTGTGAACTAAACTAACCTAATAAATCTACAATGTCGTAACAAACTTATTGTTTTATTTGGTCAACATCTTTTAAAGATATTACTTTATACATTAGTAACTATCATGACCTACCTAATTACGTTACATTGGAAATAGTTCATTCAGTTTACAATTTTACGACAATTTATGATATCGCTAGTGAGATTATAAATTAGCGATGGTTACTATTTTACGGTGACACATCCACAAGACGACTCAGTTCATTTCTCGCTAATAAGTTTAGTCGGCGACACTCTGACCAATTGATAAAGTTATTTGTGGGTTGGTTCGAGAATTACTATTAAATTGTAACAAATAACGCTTTGTTGAACAAATGTTTCCTTTTAGTAACATTAACTCATTGAAGCAACAATGTTTTCAATAGAGACAAAGCACTCTTTTGAACATTAACTGACCTTAGTCTCACTTAAAAGTAAACTTTTGCCCTCTAAATATTTATTTAAACCTTCACTGCCGTGTTATTTGTCATGGCAAATGCAGCTGCGTACATTAACTAATATAACAAATGCGAACTCACGTTTGTTTGTTACGTTTTCACTCCTTAACGACTAAACCGATCATCATGTAATTTTGCACACAAATTGTCAGGGGTATAGAAAGTGACACGGGGTACTTATCTTTTTTCCGGAAAATAAAACTGTTCAAACAATATCGGTTGCCATGCCAACATTATCATGTTTCATGATCTTTGACACGTATTTCGAAGTTATAATAATTGGAATAATTTTACAAAATATTTATCGCTTGGAAAATGAAAACGAATGCGTGTAAAGCCGCGAGTAACAGCTAGTAATACATACAAATACATTTCATGATAAAGTATGTGCCTTAAGTCCTGAGGTGAAAGTAGGAGGTGAGGAGATCCCGGTTGGAAGATGAACCAATATATTCTTCGCGTGTGTATGTTCCTGAACTCCTTTGAAACGGCGCAGACGATTTTGATCAAATTTTGTGTCCACGTTTGAATTGGTCCCGCTTAGCTTAGCTTAGATTCAAAATTGGACTCGTTAGATACCGCTGCCATCGTGTTCGAGAAGTTTTTTATTTAATTGATATGAACATCGATGAATTGTTAGCTGAACACGCTAAAAGCAAGCAAGTTTTCGTCCGTATATGACGTCACCTGGGTCCGCTAATTAGTATTCCTCGTGTGCGCTTTAATTTTTTTGGTGTAACCAAGTTAAAGGAAAGCAGTAATTGCTCTATCGTCTTTAGTCATAGCTAGGTCCGTATAGAAAATACGTATTCATTCTCTATTGCTTTTGATTATTTTAAATATACGCACATAAAATTACAAAATATGTTTTACGAGTAAAAAGATATATATTTTAAACTACCTGAAAGAAAACATAGTAATAGCGTTACGATAGTGAAGCCGATGGAATGAATTTACATATCTATATGTTTAAGTTCTAAAATTAACGTGCGAGTTAACTTAAATTTACTTAGAACACTATTGTTCTAATATTTTGTCTAAGATATATAATGATGAATAGGTATGAAAGAATAAAAGGAAAAACCTGTAATATTTTTTTCTCTTTTTTAACTTGAAATTGTCTTTATATTTGTGGTGTTGTGTTGAACGGATTAAATGAATTTGTTATTATTATAATAACATTATATACAGACAGTAGATAATATTTATTCTGTATATGTCATACGCAAGTAATAGTTAATTTAAAAAATAAAAATAAAATCTGACCGACACACTATACGAAAAACATTACCCTCCTGGGTCAGTCGGGTAAAAATGTTTTGGAGTGCCAAGTATAATAATGTGTTTTTACTGACATTTTTCTTAGATTTGCTTTCATCTACGTGCATTAAAACGTCGAGCTCTTAACCAAGACCCGTGTCTTATTGGTAAACACAGTTGATTAGTCTTGGCATGAAGTTTTTTTTTTCTTTGTAGCACTTACTATTTTTATACCTAAACGTATGGAAATGGAAAACACCATGTTTCTAGTATTAAATATGTGTGTTATCTGCAATGCTTCAAAAAAAGGGTCCGGAAGAATTTATGAAAGTTGATTTACATATAGCCCGGAATTAATTTTAATTATAATTATTTCCATCATTAATAATTTGAGACACGCTCGTGAACCAAACTCACTGACAGGAAGTGATGTCCCTTGCCCACTTTGAACCTTATTTCAATACGATTATGAATTGAACACATAAATATTTTTCGAAACACCAAGATAGGCAAGTCAAAGCAAAACTTGAAATTGTTACGATGACGTGGAATAAGATACTAATTTTGGAAATTCAAGTTGAATTTAAGGGAGTACCGGTTATGTTGAGACAGCTGTTTTATTATTTAACAAATCTTAATTAATTTAATTCATAGAGGGACCATTACTCGTGTTAACAGCGCTTCTAATGCTGTAATTTCATATTTAAGAATGATTTGAAATTTATAAGAGAGGACATCGGTGAGGTTATAGTCTGATGTTATGTCAACGCATACGCGAAACTGCCTGTTCGCCCTTGCGTTATCAACATGACCTTGTACGCCGCGCGGCTATGTTGCAGCGGACATATGTTTAATATTTTACTGCTTGCATAACAATTTGCTTTCTTTGTATATATCTAGGACATTCACCTAAAGTTGTTTCTTTGTATTGTGATATCAAGATCGATGACAATCAGAACATTGTATAAAGTTTGCGCATTCAAACCGGAACCGTATTTGTATTTTACGTTAGTCCAAAATTAAATAATACAATCTGAAGAAGAAGAAAATGGCAGTATTATATATTAAATCTGTTGCAAGCAATTGTTGATGAACAGTTTTCAAAAATTACTTAAAATTGTATCAACATAGTCAGTTTAGTTTGCCCTCTACAAACGAAGTCGAGTCGCTCCACATCCTTGACATTGTCAACACTACCCCCGACTTTATAACAGGAAGTAGGCACATCCTGTTGCCTGATGTTAGGTTCTTTATATCGTCCAGCCAAGCTTCGATTACACTTTCCGATTGCTTAACATTTTTTAAAGACGAAGAGTCCCTTTATTTTCTTTTCAATAAAAAGTGTACATATTTAGATTCTGTATCCATTACAACTTATGTAATACAATTATAATTTTGCAAATATATATTATAAATATAAAATATTAAAGACGTTTTTATCTGCCTTTTTGTATCGATGTGCTGTACAATGTTATGACCGATCCAGAAACGAACAAGTCTGTATGTGCATTTAATAGAAGTTCCGTTGGCCCGATTGACAGCAGAGTAATGTTTTTCACGAGTCCATTCAATTGTGATCTCCTGTAACCTGAACCTGTACCCCTGAAGAATACGAATCAGGAATTCGTATTAATCCCCGGAGTTGTATATGGGTACAGTTAGTCTGGTTTTTTGGATTTTAATTGACTATTGCTTATTAATGTAACTCTCACAAAGTCACGAATTTAGCTCTCTCTTATATCTCTCTCAGTAATTTCTTTCATATCATCATTTAATGTAAACTGAAAATATATCTAACTCAATTATATTTTCCAATCGTTACAGATTAACAGCAAGTACAGCGAGGAGTTGGCGGAGGAATGCTTAGAGTGGATCCGACAGATCACCGGCGAGCCCGAGAACACGTCTGGCGATATGGATAACTTCTTCGAAGTCCTTAAAGACGGCACACTTTTGTGCAAGTAAGTAATCTCACTCCTTCACAACCTAGTACCATGTTACCCAGTACAACAAATAAGCCAAGTTAAGTTATTTTTAACAATGAATACCAAGAGGGCGACCTTAGGGCAAATCCAACGTAACCCCTCTTCCGCACGTAGGCATTATGCTACGAGTGGGTGAGATCGTTTAACTTAGTGGATGATGACCAATAGATTGCCTCGAAGAAATATAGGAATGTAATTAGACCTCAGTTTTATTTCTTACGAATTTATAATTTATATTTTCTTGGTGATATTCAGTGTGTGTTCGCCTTTGCATCTCATCCATTAGTGACGGCACCCCTTCCTTTACAATTTATTGAAGGGTGTGGACACAAGGCGTGCCTTTGCGTGAACACAGCCTTTTAGCACTACTGCTCATGAAAGCATAAACAAAGAAACAGTTATTCTTTGTATTTCACTCGGTGTTTTAACGTTAACCTAAGTGGTCACAGTGGTTTGAAGGTATAATTCGTGACAGACGACACATCGCCATCATAGCGTTCAAACCAATTAAATAATAATTGGGTCTCGAGTAATGTTTGTGTTATAAACAACATTTTGTTGCAGACTGAATCCCCCTTATTTCGATCCTCTAAGAAACTAATGCTAAGGAAAACAGGCGAAATCAATCAATTATTTGTCTAAACAGCTTTTATAAATGCCTCAATTTATTGTCCGAGTTACACAAAAACATAAAAAGCTCCTTTTGTATAAAATCATTACCGATTTTTATTCAATTTTCAGGCTGGTAAACACCATCAAGCCGGGCATGGTGAAGAAGGTGAACGAATCCAAGATGGCGTTCAAGTGCATGGAGAACATCAACGCGTTCCTGGAGGCGGCGCGCCAGATGGGCGTGCCAGCGCAAGAGACGTTCCAGACCGTGGACCTGTGGGAGCGCCAGAACCTCAACTCCGTCGTCATCTGCCTGCAGTCCCTCGGGAGAAAAGTAAGTTACACGATAAAGGCTAAAAAGAAAATCAAGAAGCGGCTTCGGCATTATATTCCGGGATTCGTGATATTCCGCAAATTGCTAATGCGCCTGGCCGCCATTTTGTGTCATTCAATACTCATTAAAATTAGCATACTATCTTGTTTACTGCTATCTTTGTTATTGCTGTCATCTTTATTTTAAAATGAGTAGGAAAATACTTCACAGTCGTTCTCTTGGAATTATTATTTAAATATTAAAAACCAGTCAATGTTATGACATTGTTAATCACGGATATTTTGGAATTGACGGATTTTAACATCGGTAAGATGTAACATTTGCTTACAAAAATTCTATCTTGATGTTTTATAAACTATAGATATAAACATACATACATACGTGTTTAAAAGCCTTGAACAGAGGGCAAAGCCCGGAAACCTATTAACCGTATTAAGCTGTGAACAGAACCTTGAACTTGTGAAATCATTTCTAGTATCCAAGCGGTTATAACTAATTACAAAATTGTGTTTATCTTCTTCAATTATATGAAATCTATGCATATAATAAAAATGTAACTGCTCGCTGTCTGTACGTGGAAGATGAAAACTTTTTTTGATTTTTTTTTTATGGTAAGGGCTAACATTTTGCCTATCGTAACAGTAACTAGGTTATTAAATTTATAATTTATTTCTTGAATTTATATTTACCAGTGTGTATATAATCTATACTGTTAAGGTTATAATTATAACAGTGAACAATTCTGTATAAAGGTGAGCGTTTAGCATTAGTCCGACATCGAGTTAGTGCAAATAATTTAGTGCACTCATAGCGGGGATGAGATCTTGTTAGGACTTTGTAACACAGCCTATTAATTAAAGAATTACAGTCGTACTTGTTGCGGTACAGATCGTGGAGTAGCATTGCCTCGAGTTGCATACGTCTGCACTTGAGGCTAAGTAGCCTTGGTTAGTAGCCTTTGGTAAGGTAAATAGGTACGAAAACATTTGTCATTTACCAAGGTACCATATCCTCATAACATACCAGCATATAGTGCGGATATTTTAAGTGCTGATTCTTTGTTTGCAGAATTATGCAACTATGCAGAAATCAACTCAATCCCTTTTCATGTTCACTTCTCGTTTTTCTTGCTAAACCCCTCCTCTTTCCTACGTAAATGCTAAAACTCACTTGTTTAAACATTTCTGTTTGTTCGAGTTACTTGTTCTATTAAAAAGACTGCCGACAGAAGTTAAATCTCAAACAAGGCGCGACAATAGTTAAAAAATATATAATCAACAAAAATAAACCGTTGTCACTTGAATACAAGAAAACTAAATTAAAACATGTTCGTCGAAACTACCAAATAAGCAAGCTGACGCGAGTTGCTGTCGCATGTTGCATATTGTTTAACGCTGCTTAAGAAATTTTCACAACAAAAATGTTTTGAAACATTTTTATTGAGATAAATTAGTCTATGTTATATCGCTTCCGTAGAATTCGATTTGGTTCTATAAATAGAATTAAACAGCATAATGAGCTTAGTGGATTTATACATGTTCTCGTGTTTATGCAATTCATTGAGATTAATCGGAAGTATTGTAGTAATACCGCTTCAATGTTAGTCCGTATGTTTTACTAACCTTGGGTTTCCACTGGTGTAGCGATATAAGCTTTCCTTCTATCCTTCTCTCTGAAAAACTGAGATGACAATATGTTTTGTGTCAATGTTTTCGGCAGTGTAAACCCGGTAAGAGGTGCCCGTGATTTTGTTCATGGCAAGTTCAAAGACTCAGTGTGCGTAAACTTTCTCGTTCATATATAACTAATTTTGTTTCATTACTCGTCTGCGAGTGGTTAGATTTCAATTTTAAAAAATACCCGGATACTTCCACGTATACATCGTCCATGTATACATTCATTTATGTGATGAATTCTTTCATATTTATTTTCATAGCGCATAGTATCTTACACGCCCTTTGACTTGAAAATTCGCACTCGTATTATGACGTGTAACAATATCTACATTTTCATATCTATATTCATCTGCGATTTTTTTATCCAGAATCAATTATCAGGATAATACAGTAATTGCATTTTAAATTGGGAGCAATGCCACCTAGTTAAAATTTTAAATAACATTACTTTTGTTGTTTTTTAAATTATTAATTATTATTTCCAGGCGCATAATTATGGCAAGCCATCGATAGGACCGAAAGAAGCTGAGAAGAACGTCCGTAACTTCACGGAGGAGCAGCTCAGAGCTGGACAAGGGGTCATCTCTCTACAATATGGTTCTAACAAGGGCGCCAACCAAAGCGGGATCAATTTCGGCAACACGAGACACATGTAACGTGCCTTTACAACAAACATTGATCGTAAGGAACGTAGAAATATTATATGAACTGTCTTATTTCATCAAATTTAGAAGCATTTCAGCAAACATAATAAAGACTGTTCCTTTTTACATGAGGTTATATGTACACACATTATTTAAAATTTTCGACTTCAAAAAAAATATATATTTTCAAAGGGAAATTACGAATTTAATTGTGGAAATATAATTAATTTAATGTACTTAACATGTTTTAATGTTGTTATTCTAATCATTTAAAATTTACATCAGTAATTAAATTTGTTCAAAATATTTTAAATAGCAAATAACCTATGACAACAGATTGTCTGTGGTAATATTTTTTTCGATTATCTAGATACATTAATCTCATGTCAAATTGAATAGGTTATAATATAGCTCTGTACTTATTTGCGTAGGTAATAAAGTCAATATAAATAAGGGTAAATTTCAGAACCAATATTATTAAGTCTTTTGAATCTCTATTTAATTATTGATTGTATTTTTCCAAAATTGTTGATGTCTATCATTCCAGATGTTCAATTCATTCCATATTTCCAATTTATTTTTGTATAACTTTTTTTTTAATAATGACATAAGGCGTAAGTGTTCTTTGATGCTTACATTTAGTTTTTAAGTCAGCCAGCATTTTTTTAGTAATAGCAGAAAATACAATGATATTGTCGCAGTTTTTTTATTAATTGTGCCAATTTTGATCACACACAAATATGATTTAGTCGAGGTTAGTACAGTACAATTATTATTAATATTTAATTATTTATATAACACTATTGTGCCTTCAAACTCCACAGGAGCTTTGAAATTTGTTCTTGGAAAAGTAACTAACAAAAAGTTAATATTTGTTTCACGTATAGAAATCTACGTTGAAGAAGATATACGTTGATATTCTTATTTATTAATATTAAAATTTTAATATTTCATTCCATGTTATGTGTTACATACTGTGATTAACGATTTTATGAAGAAAACATCTTTATTCTTATATTTGTGTATTCCACGACGCGTAACTCTTAAAGTTGTAAGTTCCATAGAATAAACTGTAACTTTATGAAAGTACGTAGAATAAAATACAATTTAAAAATGTACCAGTGTTTTATTATACACTTTGTTCTAATAATTGGTAGTAGAAAATCAGAAATTAAGACGGTTAAGACGATTCAATTGGACCCTCCTATAGCTGTATATACTGATAATTAGACGGATAAGGACAGAGCATCAATAAGAGAACATTATTTTTTCTCTTTCTGATTATAGACTTACTTATAAAAGATCTAAGCTAGACGGATCCATCCTGTCTCGGCGCGTCTAAACTTTGTTCAAACGTTGATGCCGACGTTAATGAGTGGTAGTCGAATGTTAAAGTGCGGATGCGTGGTCTAAGACGTGGATAGAACCACGCGTGAGTGATAATAGAGCATATGCATTAATGTGCCAAAGTTCCGGGGAATTAACACCATCTCACTGAAGACAGACTCGCATACAAAAAAAGGCGCACTCTCGCTATACATAAAAATACACACATTTAACAGTGGCAAAGCCTGCAACAACATATGTTGCGCGAATGGGCCGGCTCGATCGGTGAAATACCACGACCTCACAGAAAACAGGCCACAAGTAGAAGTATTCTGTGTTTCGTCCAATGAGAGGTGATTTC
>JWHW01052112.1:285106-298874 GCA_000931545.1 Papilio glaucus | reverse complement strand
ATTAGTCACAGAAATCTGTTTCTGAAACCTTAAAGTTATTTTTTAGGCAATAAGTACATAGTTCAGCTTACATAGTTAAATTAAGGTTTTTACATAACTACAAGTATTTCATTATCTTTTATAAATATGAATATGTTATCATTGAACTAACATGTTTGCCAATATTAGACTTTGACCTTGCCTCTTTTTTAATAAATGTTGAATGTTGTATAACCATGAAGTAAATGAATGAACAATTTATTTATGTGAATAAATAATGACTAACAATATTTTGTTGGTAAGAGAATAATTTGCAATTATTGCTATATTTTTAAATTGATGATGCAGTTCTTGAGAAGTATGCAAGGTGTGTACCTTGTGATTTAAATAGAGAAAGGTATGCTGTTATACTTTTATACTGTTTAAAAGTTTGATTGAAGAAACTGTGACATGTCAAATTTAATTGTATGCAATTTATAAACAGATGTAGAAAAATCGAGAGGCATGCTTAGACCGTGCCTAATGAAAATAATCTCTGCTTATTCCCAGGGTCACAGCTGGCAATCTGGTCGCTTGAATGTTTCCTACTAACATATAGCTAACCTCATGCAACACAAATTGGCCCTGTCTTGTGTTACATTCATTCTTTTAATGTACCCAAGTCAAAACATATACCTTTTATAAATGTTGTTCACAACATCATCTTCTAAGCAACATTTTCTGTTTATGATGTAGCATTATAATGATGAATGAAGAGAGAATAACGAAACAAATTTATGTAGCAAAAGTGAGTGGCAGTGTTGGTAGGGGACGCCCTAGGAGAACTTATATCGATCAGATTAGTGGCTCACTAAAAAAGGCCGATATAAGGAGCACCCATAACCGACGAGCATGTATGCGTAGATGTATGAATGTAGAAGAAGCGAGAGAGGTGTGCCAGGATCGCGCCAAATGGAAATCCATGATCTCTGCCTACCCCTCTGGGTTACGGGCGTGAGCGCATATTTATTTATAATAGCAATAGCATTAGAAATATTGAATCTAGAAGTTTTCAAATATGTTTCTTTAGGTAATAGTAGAAATAGCAATTCTAGTATATAAATATATTTATTTCGACTATCTCAGTAAGGGCTCTAACAATTTGTATGAAATTTTGTATCTAGATACACTTAATTTTTATGTTTGTCTAAACACTAATTTTTATAGCGCCATCTCTTGAGCCATGGATGATAAATCCTTGAGAACAATGCAAAGTCCTATTGAAACTACTTTTTATATTATGATATGCCAACAGCGGTCGAAAAGTGAAGACTCGAAAGCGTCCTAATTGGCATGCTTTTTGTTTACCTTACCTCATTTGTTTACATTTACGCTGTGAGAAACACTAGCTGTCCTCTTTTTTCTTATTATTTTATTTACGCTATCCTTTTTACACCATTTGACATCTGTGAATGTTGCTGTTACTGTCTTTGGAATACTTTTGACTGGTGATTTTGTATGAGAATAACATATCTATAGTATAAAATATCATTGGGTATACCCGGTATTTAGAATTGTAGGCTATGGCCTACAATTCTAAATACCGGAAAAACACGATCTTAAGTTCGTAAGTTCGGTCAATAGGGTTAATACAGAATAGAACTCCGTTATCCTTGTCTACTTCTATGTAGGTGTTACTCTGACATTTGAAACTCTCAGCTTTTTATTTATTTTTTCGCAACAAGGGCTCTCATAGACATCATACAGTTACTGACTGGTTCAATTAGAGAGGATTAATAGGATATCAGGCACAATGAAATTTTAACAGGCCAAAAATATATGTTGCTAAATTTAAGACACACCCACGAATTAATCAGTTGTTTATCAAAATATTGCTTCGCATTTGCGCATTTGCTTACGTAGATTTATATTAATCTCGAAATACGCTTGCATCAGGCGAAGATAATACTTGTGTTAGATGTTTATTACTTGATAATAATGTCATTAAGTATTCCTAAAACATAGACTATCGATGTATTTCAAAACAATAGTAGCACAGTCTTAGCAATAATATACGTATTATTTTAAGTACTTTATGAATATTTAGTAAGGATTATCACAAATTCTCAATAGCATTATGAACCTTAACGTCCATGACTTAAGACACTACGACATAATTTACTGTTGGACTGTTTTAGGTACATTCAAATTATTTACATAACTTCCACCTGTATTGTTCGTGGAAATGTTTTGCTATTCCACCATTGTGATGGCGATTAACTGCTAGTAACATGTTTAACTTTTATTTTCAATAAATACAAAGAAAAGAGTTTTATTTTTTTACTTTAGTAGCAGGTTGTTTAAAGAGTATTGTGCCTTCCGTATTATATGCGCATAAATATTATGTAATTGCTACTTAGTTTTGGTATAATAATGGGCCAAAAATCTTTGCTTATCTAGTTGGCTATAAGTATCTACGTAGGATTAGTTCGTGGTGAATATTATACTGCAGCTTCCCTAACGGTAGAACAGTTCTAATACCTGTCTGTCGATCTCGTTTGCCTTAAAATGTTTCTTTGTATTCTTCATCTTTTCTTGTAGTTACGTGTTTAGAATGAATTAAAGAAAAATTATTATAATTTTTATTTTAGTATAATTTCATCCCTTATTAAGAGTTTCTCAGAGATTTTTTGATTTTTTTCAGAGAATTTGCAATTTTCCATACCTCTACCATGTCCATTTTAAAATTTTTTAAAATTATTCTAATAGTTAACAGCGTCACTGATTCCTTTCTCATTCCATCTCTTTTTTCAATCTTTTCGTCGTCATTTGTTTTATTATTTAGCCAACATCTTCGTTGTTTTTAATGTGAGTAGACATACTATTTATTCCCCACTGTATCAATGCGGCGTGCCCGTTACCCCCTAGTTAGCACAAGCTGCGATAACGCCTATCAGCTGGGGTTATCGAGCGCGACCCTTACCCGGCTCACCCGCCGTCGTCTGCTGATAACGTCTCCTATAAATTACCTAACAATATCTTTATCGTACCATCCGCTACAGCCAGTCCGTACTCAATCGTTCGTCCGTGTACACGCAGCTACGTTTGATCGTCTATTTTAACTTTTAATTCTCCTTTGAAGCAATTATTATCAGTTTTGTTACCTCTTTCCTCATGGCTAAATTCATTGATTACAGTGATTTTCTCTCCCCTTATTGATTTCGTCGCGTGTGCTTGTGCAGACTAAAGACTAGTACGAAGCCTTAGGGTTTTGCGGCTCAAGTTCCTTTAAAATTTCCACTGGCAGCTGCATACATGCATCAATATTCGAACGAGCTCCTCCAAAAAATGACAATTATCTTAATGTTCCGCATCAACCCTATCTATTATTCGGACTATTCGGATACGATCTAAAATCGCATTTTAAATTATACCAAACAAAATCACATCTCTGTCATTGGTTGTACCATTTCGAGTATTACAAGTTTGGGGTCTATCCAAAAGATATTACCTGACCCTACTTCTTCAACCTTGTAGTGAAGAAAAGAAAGAATGGATATCGTTGCAAATGTAAGTTCAATTTAAGTAATTATGCCTGTCTCATCATAATATCTGTATCGAGTTTTGTTCTATTTTGATAGTTGAGGTCAAAGTGTATCATAGAGATTTCATAATAGCCCATATGTAACATTGTCCGTTTTGTTCGCAGTACCACCCTGTCTTCAAGGCGTTTCTTGCGGGTTCGTTCTCGGGAACTTTCAGCACGATACTGTTTCAACCGTTGGATCTGGTTAAGACGAGATTGCAAAACTCGAGTCAGAATGTTGTTGCGGCGACTGTCAAGTGAGTGTCAAACATATATCCTAATTTGTATTTGAATGGAACAATAGATAATGTAATTGTAGATTAAAAAAGCAAAGAAAAACACGCACAGCCAATGTTATTCAATTTATGACTAGATGGCGTTATTTTCAATCTTAAAATGAGTTTTTAATTTTTTTATCCTGATTATCCTGGTCAGGACAGATTGTCAAAGTTTTTTGTTATATGAATAAATATATTGTAATTTCAAAATATTGTTGAGGTCGGTGTAAAATTGTTATACGTAGACGTATCTACATGCAGGTGAATTTAATAAAAGCTTGTTAATAATAAGCCTTTTAACCCAACTGGGATGGATAGATTTTTAGCCCACCTCTGGATAGGCAACTTAACATGTAGGGACTAAGAGAGTAAGTTTTTTAATGTTAGAAACGACAAACTACATTGTAGCGTTATCTTTGTGTCGCTGGGTGAAATTTATCACAAGACTTTGTTGTCATTATCATACAAAGTATTTTGTGTTCAGGGTAATAAAATGCTACATGGATACAATTTATCTTTTTAATTGCTTTTATTACATATGTTTATGTAGAAGACTATATATGTAGTCGCAAATACTTATTTTTATAATATTATTTGACATTTTTCCGATATATGTAAAAAAATATGCTAAAATTTGAGCCAGATTACATATGTACATCTGATCATACTATTATAGTCTATTGGCGCTGCCTTTCGGTGAAAAATTATTCCCTTAAATTATTTTTTATGGATGAAGCAAGTAAACATGCAAATTCTACTTTATTGTCCTAGCAGCCGCATCCAGCCCGGCATGATAACGATCTTCGCTAACATCGTGCGTCAGGATCATATCGTTGGGCTATGGCGGGGTATGGTGCCGTCGGTAGCGCGCTGCGTGCCCGGAGTGGGGCTCTACTTCTCCTCCCTCCACTGGCTCAAGTCCAAGCTCGGCAAGGAGAATCTAGGTCCAATGGAGGCGGTTTCTCTTGGAGTTATCGCCAGGACCATGAGCGGCGTTGCTCTTATACCCATCACTGTGATTAAGACTAGGTAAGGTTTGTTTCTGACAATATTTTTCTGTATAGTAAGATTCGCTATAATAAAATAAAAAATCATTGGTCAGTTTGTAATGTTTTGGAATTGTACTTTTAATATTCTTCTATTTATTACATATTTTTTATCCATAGGTACGAATCTGGGGTCTACAAATATAATAGCTTAAGCGGAGCCTTAAAGGATATCTACAGAGTGGAGGGCGTGCGCGGTCTGGTTTGCGGCTTGGGGCCGACGCTGGCTCGGGACGCGCCATTCTCTGGCTTGTATCTGATGTTCTATACGCAAACCAAACAGGCCATACCTAAAGGTAGGTTTCTTTTGTAACGTCCAAATTGATAATTGTAAATACTGTTACTGTTGTAATGTTTTTAATGTCTAGAATTTATTTTTTCTTTGATTTGGCTCATATTGTGTTTTTAAAATTATTAAGCGCCGTTATTAAAATTACAATTGGTCCACGATTTTTGGTATTACACGGTATATGTTATTGTTAATTTTGCGGGCAACCGATGCATATGAAATGAATAAATTATCAATAAAAATAAAAAGGGAGAGTAACGAAACAAATTTATGTTGCAAAAGTGAGTAGCAGCGTTAGTAGGGGACGTCCTAGGAGAACTTATATCGATCAGATTAGTAACATACTAAAGAAGTGCGATATAAGTAGTACTCGTAACCGACGAGCTTGTATGCGTAGATGTATGGATGTAAAAGAAGCGAGAGAGGTGTGCCAGGATCGCGCCACGGGTTACGGGCGTAAGCGCATATTTTTTGTTAATTATTTGAGTTCTACAGAATACTAATATAAGTATTCGAGAACAAATTATCATTAAGTAAATATGGTGTCAAATCTGATACATTTTTTTACATAAATATCTTTTACTTAATCTATCTTTATTTGTTTTACGTAATCTTTCATATAATTTTCCTGGAAAATTCGTGATGCTATGTCAGACGCCCCGACAGTTTTATATTTTCTTTATGCAAATAAACAGTAAACGTGACAATTCTTTACGGAAATGCGCGCGTATTTTATCAAACGACATATGTACGTTTACTACATTGCATATGATAAAATATTTTATGTCAAGATGTTTTACAATAAACAATCTTCAAAAATGTATATACTCCATGTTAATCATTATTTTATCTAATAAAGTTATTCTAATTATAAAAAAAACAATGAATTAAAAAGATGCTATGCTAAACCGTTCAGTTTAAATTGCGACTAATTTGAAGACTAATATGCGTATTACATTTTTTAATTTGACGCGTAGTATATTTAGTTAGGATTTTTTTATTCAGTTTTTGTTTTTAATTAAGATTGCTTATCTTTAAGCGTTCTAAAATAAAGTTATGTGATATGACTAGCTCTTATGGACTGCCAACTCCATTAAGCAAATAGGTCAAGTATTTTTTTATTATTTTTAAGGCTTGAAGTAGATAACCTGTTTTATTATTTTTAAGTCTACTCGAGACTAACTTAAATTATTTTGTAATTTTTGGCGATCGTTTACTTCTTTTTAAATTCTATTATATTCTATATACGCTTAATAAGTAAAAAATATACTAAACGAGCATTTTTTATAGGTTAAGGAAACAACTGTCAATTTATTAACACCTACCTAACAATCAAATATCAAATCGGAGTTTAGTTTACATTTCATTCTATTCTTTGGATAATTGTATGCTTACTACATTACACATACACCTGATCTCTGTCGATGAGGTAGGAGGATGGTGATTCCTTAACATCTTCCTATATTATAAGCCCATAACATGTTTGTTAACGAATGATATTACCACAGATAAATCCTACTGGGTGACAAATTAGCAATGATAATGGATACTGATCGATAACGCTTAATAGCCGTACCCGATTATTTCCTGGTATAATTTACGTTGTATTTTATTTATATTTTAGAAGTGAAGCCCTTACCACGTAATCAATAAGTGTGGTTACTCATGTCTAATGTTATCTAAACTCACAATATAGCATGACCCGTACGAATCGATCTTTAGTAAACAGTGCGAAATAATGTAAACAAAGTATCAATTCCGTAGTCTTGACTTATTATTTGTGATGCTACCGATCCTAGCTCGTGTAGTCGAAGTTCGTGTAAGAAAAACAAAACAGAGATCAGTTTAAGACCGAAAAAAGGCTGTAGCTTTTCCCGTGTGGTGTTAGGGTTCATTTTTGTCAAATAGAAATACTCTCGTTGTGTGTTTATATAAATGTAATATTTAGTACCGTAAGACGCGCAGGAGACTCCAGGTATTCCCATCGTCCTCCTCGAGACTAATAAAACGTAGTTGTTTCAACAATTATTTCGTTCCCCTGAATTCTATATCTGCAATTTGATTTGTAACGAGTCTTATAATAAACTGGCTAATCGCCCCAGCTTCGCACGGGTAGTTTCTTCATATAAACTTTCACCTCCTACTTTAGACCTTTAGGGGATAATTTATAAAAATCCTTATTCTTCGCCTATGCAAGAACAGGAATCTCTGTGAAAAAATTCAGGCCTGTAGACCCAACAGTGTCGGCAGTGCGTTGATTTATCAGTCAGTCAGTTTCTTAAGTACAGATATATATAGATAGTTATTTTTATTATTAGAATGGCTGCAATCCTCGAGTACTGCGAGCGTGGTGCACTTCTCGTGCGGCGTTCTGGCCGGCATCGCGGCCTCCCTGGCCACCAACCCGGCGGACGTCCTCAAGACGCACATGCAGCTCTACCCGGACAAGTTCCCGAACTCGTTTAGTGCCGCAATGTACATACATCAGGTGAGCTACACTATATTTACATAGAGCAGTAGTTGAGCGGTTACTCTACTTTCTAAACCGACTTTATTAGGGATTTAATACTTTTACGCACGGTTTCTGAAAGGCGGTAACAGAAAAAATAGCTAGCTAGATGTCAAATAACCAATCGAACAATGAAATCTATTTGACATAATGCAAAACCTGACCCTGTGTTAGTTGAATAAAAATTTGACAAACCTTTTTGAAAAAGGGCGTTTGTTTGTCTTACTTTATATATTAATCTGAAGAAAAGGTAAGTTGAAAGAAATATACGAAAAGTTTTACTCGTATATCTTAGACGAACACATATACACTGCTGTTGAAATTGAGTAACTTAGCTCAATACCAAGTAGAATTGTAAAACCTAAAAAAATACATAGATATAAGCTGTTTTTGGAAGAGCCACTTAAGAGTGAGAACCAACTAAGATCTTATCTTTGTGAGTTCAATATCTGTGTGCTATTTTTCAGCCCAAAGTAATTAAGATACTATGTAATCAAGGGTGAAATGCATTATCAACCGGTTTTAATTTAACAACCTCTATTAGCTGTCTAAATCATTTAATTACTAGTTATATTGAAAAAATAACAGGTTTTCAGGTGTTCTCGTATCTTTAATCTGTGGTAGTTGTTTTTATATACAAACTGATGAATGGAATATTCCCGTAAAAATAAATGGTATAGTAGCCGATAAACTTCTTGAACCAATTACCTTGACTGTGCAGGAGCCAATTTTAGTTCTCGGTTGGTGGCAGGGTACGCATCGCAACAGCGGGGGTATCGTGTCGCTCGCGTCAAACTCCGACTTTAAATTGGTGCAATACGTGTACAATTTGCGAACTTTCCTCCTCTAAGTCCCAACCCATAAGAATTAAATTCAATGTCTTTACACTAGTGTTCAATTTTAAAAGCTGATATACCCTCTAAATTATTGGACGTGTTCAGATCGCAAACGGTCAACTAAATGATAGCATGGATGATGTCTCAGTATGTTATTACCTATTGACGATAAACCCCGGCCACCCGTTACGATATAATTAACATAATTGTATATGATGATTAATTGTTAGTAAAAAAAATACATATGATATCGACTTTTTGACCCCTACATCGCACGCGAGAAACGCGTGATTTAATTACGTAGTAATAATAGTTTCTTTTAAATATATCATCATCATGAGTGAACTCATTATACTCCAACTAAAGAAGTACTTATTGTTGCGATTTTAGAGAATAGTTGAGAAAGTTGATATTGAAAAAGCGCGGTTTTTTAATCAAAAATTAAAAAAAAAATGAGTAATGTAACCAAATTGTATACTTTAATATTAGTATTATACTTTTTAAATTTCTTGATGTCGATTTCAGAATAGGGTTATAGTACTTTGAAATTTTTATTATACCGCGCTTTTTCAGTATCAACTTTCATTATACAGACTGTACAAGCTCATATAGGAAAATACTTTTCATTTTTTAGAATCTATCTGTCTATCAGATGTCTTAATACATATAAACATACACTAAGAAAGAGGGTTAGTGTATATCACAGTTATTATCTTTATTGCTTTAATTAATATACATTTGTTTTAAGGTTGGTTCGGTGAGAACTATCTATAATATATATCTAAATAATATATATCTATACCACAACGAAACGTCATTTGTTTTGACATTTAAAGACCACCAATCGGCGGATAGTTTAAATTTTAAATAATGATTTTATTAACATTATATTTTCATTCCAGAATTATGGCGTACAAGGTTACTTCAAAGGTGCGGTGCCGAGGATGTTGCGAAGAACTTTAATGGCGGCTATGGCTTGGACGGTCTTCGAACAGATAACTCGATCTATTGGCTTAAAATGACATCTGTTCTCATGCTTAAAAGCATTTTGAGATGAAAAAAGATCTTGGTAGAAGAATGTTATAATAGTACCTTTAGCAGATAGAGCAAGGTGTATATACCGTAATTTTTTTTTTGTTATTATAGTTGTTATTAATATCTAAGAAACAAAGTTTCTCTGCCTTACATAGAGATAGGCTCTTGACAGTTCAGTTTAGTTTCAATAAACGTGTTCCACTATTTTTTAAACCTTTATTTCCTGTTGTGACTTTTATTTGTTGTTTCGAATATTATAATTCTCTTTTGGATTTGTTGTTATGACTATCCAACTTCGATTTATTGCTATTAATAACTTGGCAATTTTTTTTTACAATTTGTTTTATTCGTTTTCTCGCCTATATACCTAATAGGTTTCCTGATGTTTTCTATCACGCTGTTAATGTTGTATAGTCATATGATTTAGTAAATGTCAACGCTTAAAGGGAATAATGTTATAGATATTTTTCATATTAACATACAGTTTTTATTTTTTACTATGTATAGCGATTAGCCAATAGGTTGAGTTATCAATGTTACAGAAATATTAACATAAATATTGAAATAAGATGTTATTCTTTGTTATATTTTTGTCAAGCAAAAAATAAAAGGAAATAAACGAAAATGCTAGTTTTAATTGACTGATGTTGTCCACTGTAACAAAACTTTATACATATGTACATACAAATAAAAAAAATTCTTCTAAAATATTTATATGTCATAGAAACTCCAATCCTTCGTATTTTAAGTTTTCAACAATTGTATCTGGCAGTAATACTGTCCCGTCAGTTTTAAATGCGGTTATGAAGGTTGCCGTCTTGCCCTCAAACTCTGTTGTTTTCAAAGCAACTATGGCCTCATCTTTCGAACCAGGAATGAACTTGAATGAAGAGAAACCATGTTTCGGTTGATGTTTTGTTATCTGAAAAAATATTAAAGAACAATAGTTAATTTAAAAAACCAATGACTAACCCTACAACATTCCAGGGACGAATATGAATCGAATAACACCTTACTATTTAACAAAAACATTGTTTTTTATGAAGATTGTAACAGTGGTAGAGCGGAGAGCTGGGCTGGTTGGAGTAATCCTTATCCCGTCCACGAATATGAATCGGATGACACCTTACTATTTAACAAAAACATTGTTTTTATGAAGATTGTAACAGTGGTAGAGCCCACAACCACAACATCTGTTGAACGAATAGGCTGGATCAACCCGTGAAATACCATATCGTCACATGACAAGCGTGAAGTAGAAGTATGCTTCTTTGTTTCTTCGTCTGATATATCATTAGAGTGTCGGAGACACAAATTTTGCACTCCACCCCTTTCCATCTTTTCCTACTAAGCAATAAACTTTTCCTGTCTATTGCCTCCTCTGTCCTTTAAGGGTAGGCAATGCATCTGCAACTCATTTGCTTGTTGCGGATGGGTATTGGTCATAACATCATGTGAACAATTTGAATGCTGGTTTGAAAAAGTTGGATTGATGCAGTGTTTTCATGATTTTTAGATGGTATTGAGTGAAAAATTTAAATTTCGATTTTTAGTTACCACAAGCCTTTGACAATAAAAGTTTGTACTGCAACACCCATAAGCATTAGTGAAATAAACCAATAATAATGATACCTCTTTGTAAATGTATATAATATTTTTTTTTTGATTTAGATTTCTATCGTGATAATTTTTAACTACAGTTTAAAATAATAATAAATGTGTTACTTATTAGAATGTACAACATATAAACCAAAGAAGTTTCAATTACTCTGCTTATATACTGACACACACACTACATTCATTGGTTTTTTTTTTCAGTAACTTGATGATATTTACTATCCTAATTACTTTATACAATATAAAATGTTCCGCGCTTTTTATATCAAAAATCAAATAAGATACTAAATTAATTGAATTTAAAAATTCTTGTCAGTCTCCAATTTTTGGTACAAAGAGTGCAAATAACTCTGGAACATTCGGTAATTTATAAGGTCATTGGCATTCCATGATAACAATATTTTATCATCACTTATTTCAAGTGTTTATAATTTCCTTATTTCAAGTGTTTAAGGTAAATATTGTGCTTCTTGTTTAACAATGTTTACTTAATTAAAAAATAACAAATTTGGAATACTATAATTTAATAGAATTATTAATTGTATTTCACAAGTAAACTGGAGTTTAAGTTTATATGTGTGGATATTTAAAAGTAAAAAATATAGTGTGCAAATGACAAGACTGGAAGGAAGTGGTAAACAAGCAATCAGTACACTATTAAATAACAGTAAACAAAAGGCATCTGCAACAAGCAAATGGGTTGCAGATGCCTAACCTACTTTTACTGGGCAGAGGTGGAGTCCTTTCCTATCCATCCCCTTTCCAGTCAAATTCTCTTCCTCCTTTCATTAATAGAAAAGGATGGGAAGGAGACGAGGAATGAATTTGGACCTCTTGCACCTCACTTGTTGAACAAAATGCAGAATACTTCTACTTCACGTCTATTTTCTGTGGGGTTGCAGTATTTCACCAGTCGAGTCGGCCCATTCATGAAACTGCAGTTGTTGTGGTGTGCTCTACCTCTGTCGCAAGTAGAACCTTCAGTAAATTGCAGAATACCTCTACTTCTTATTGTTAAAAGAATACAATACTATAAATAAGAATACAAATACTTACTGTTCTAGCTACAATTGCTTTAAAGCTACTGTCAGTGGTTATTAAATAATTGCAACCCATTACTTCATCCTTGGTCTCATTGTAAGGTTCATGGCTACATCTCCGGGGTAGGAAATGCCACTTCTGTGTAACTGGGGACCAGACAGCAGATTCATGGATCATGTAACCAGGCCATTGTATACCAATTGAACTTCTCACTGATTTGTATTGATTTACCCAACTAAGATGTTGTACCTAAAAAAGGAAATGATTAGACATTTTTACAATTTGGTTTTATATACGTTCATTTATATACTTGGTACATGGACATTTAATAAGAAAACAATGCACTTTTGAATATTTGACACTATGTTGGGTAGTAGGGTAGTTTGTACTAAAAGTGTTAGTATAATTCTGTCCTATAGCATGTTCCACATCAATATAACATTTTTGTAAACAAAAGTCATTTACTATGGCGCCCATTGCACTTTATATACTTTAATCGGAAATTTTATACTTTAATTCTAATTTGGTGGACATGAGATAAAGTATAACATGGACAGTTTATTTTATAAAGTAATGTGAGAAAGAGTTGCCTTTCTAAAATACTTTGGAATTTACGAACTTTAACCTGTATGGTTTTGTAACCTTTGTTTACAAAAATTCCATCTTGATGTAGAACAAAGTATAGATCTAAATTTGTACTCAAAGGGCTTGAAGGTGATTCTGACACCACTACACATTTTTTTCAGGGAATAAGGTGGCAATTGAGCAAGCAAATCACCTGTTAAGTGAATGCTACCCATAGACATCCACAACAAGCAAATGGGTTGGACATGCCTTGCCTACCTTTAATGAACTGAGCAGGGCATAGACAGGAATAAGAATATTTCCTTTTCCCCATTAACCCCTGCCCCGTCCAATCCTCTTCCCGTTTACATGCTATCCTTATGATGAAAGGGTGGGAAGGGGAAAGAATTGAAATTAGGCCTCGGGCACCTCACTTATCAGACGAAATGCAGAATACTTCTACTTCAAACCTGTTTTCTGTGAGGTCGTGGTATTTCACCGGTTGAGCCGGCCCATGAGTGCAACAGATGTAGTTTTTGCGGGCTCTACCACTGTTAAACATTCATATAAAACAGGTGGCAATCTTATTAGCCATGAGATTGAGCAACCTGAACCTAAAAAACCGGCAGGATCCCGCACGCGTCTGTTTTGGAAACCCTCAGAAAAGAAATACCCTTAACATACGCTAAGCAAGATCTCATCCCCAAACAGTATGTGTTCGATAAGAAATATAAAATACAACTCTATGAAGCAGAACAAACGAAAGGTAAAGAACAATGCGAACTGTGGATCTATATGGATGGATCCAAGACGAATCTCGGCTCTGGCTCAGGTGTCTTCTTGGAAGACCTGACCATCAAAATACATAAACCACTAGGAATACACAACACTGCTTTCCAGGCAGAATTGTTACTAAATAAGGTAGGGGTCAAGAATAACATAACCTTTCAAAGGAATAAGGGCCACAGTGGTTCAAGAAGTAATGATGCGGCGGATGAACAACCCCAGA
>JWHW01052112.1:270240-283795 GCA_000931545.1 Papilio glaucus | reverse complement strand
TTGATGTAGAAAAAAGTATAAATCTAAGTTTGTACTCAAATGGCTTGAAGCTATACTGATTCTGACACCACTACACTTTTTTTTATGGAATAAGGTGGCAATTGAGCAACCCATATACATCCACAACAAGCAAATGTGTTGGACATGCGTTGCCTACCTTTAATGGACAGTGGAAGGCATAGACAGGAATAAGAATATTTCCTTTTCCCCATTAATCCTCTTCCCGTTTACATGCTATCCTTATGACGAAAGGGTGGGAAGGGGAAAGGACTAAAATTAGGCCTCTGGCACCTCACGCATCAGACGAAACGCAGAATATTTCTACTTCACGCCTGTTTTCTGTGAGGTCGTGGTATTTCACCGGTCGGGCCGGCCCATTCGTGCAACGGATGTAGTTTTTGCGGGCTCTACCACTGTTAAACATTCATATACAACAGGTGGCAACCTTATCAGCCGTGAGATTGCGCAACCTGAACCTATGAAAAACCGGCAGGATCCCGCACGCGTCTATTTTATAAACCCTCAGAAAAGAAATACCCTTAACATACGCTAAGCAAGATCTGATCCCCAAACAGTATGTGTTCGATTAGAAATATAAAATACAACTCTATGAAGCAGGACAAACAAAAGGTAAAGAACAACGCGAACTGTGGATCTATATGGACGGATCCAAGACGAATCTCGGCACTGGCTCATGTGTCTTCTTGGAAGACCTGACCATCAAAATACATAAACCACTAGGAATACACAACATTGCTTTCCAGGCAGAATTGTGATCTATTACTAAATAAGGTAGGGGCCAAGAATAACATAACCTTTCAAAGGATTAAGGGCCACAGTGGTTCAAGAAGTAATGATGCGGCAGATGAACAACCTCAGAGGGTCTCTGGTAGCCTAGCAATCGGCCCAGAACCTATCGTTCCGCTACCACACGGATACCTTAGGTCGGAGGTAATGAGGAGAAGTCACGCCACTCACTGGGACCTATGGAACAACACAAAAGAGTGCAGACAGGCGAGAAGCCTTCCCAAATATAGATGAGCGGATCTCAAGAAGGTTACTCTGCTTGAGCAAATCACAAATCCGGACGGTCGTGGCAGCACTCACATGGCTTTTTCAATAAAAATTTGTTTAACATGGGTATTACACATAGTCCTTTGTGTAGGGTGTGCATGGAGGATGCAGAGACGGCAACTCATATCTTGCTACAATGCTCCGCGGTGTTCAGCTTCAGCAGCAGCTCAGCTTGCCGGGATCACTCCCAGGGATCGCCAGCAATATAAAAGGGTTGCTGGGTTCTTCGAGGAGTTGGGCTTTACATTTCTTATGCTTTAATGCTGTAATAAATTTAAAAAGTTACCTCTCCATGTATGTTGATAGCTTTTACCCACATGGGATCATAGCTCTGGAACTCTCCACTGGCAGTCGTCCACTCCTTGCCCATAGAACCGACATACAGAATTTCATCTTTAACCGTTGCCCACTCTGACTTGAAACCTTTTTCTACATGACCATTCCCATCTGCCAATATCACCCATGGCACCATTTTATTATTAATAATTTCAAACACCTGGAATTTAATAATATAAAATATAAGTTATATTACCACAACGAGAAAACAACACTTCTTAAGTCAACTATGGTTGACACATATAACAAATACCCCTTGGGACAAATCATTCAACAATGCAGTAGTGTGAGGCAGAAAGTTTTTTTATATCAACCGCAAACAAAAAGAGACATGCCATCTCTTTGCAATGCCAGAGGATCGAGCCAATCTGTAAGAGCTCAGATGTTGACCATTTGAATCACTCTGATACTTTAAAACCTTTACTTTAAAACCGGTAATGGAATGCCAACCAGCTGTAGCTCAGGTTTTAAATATATGAGGTATTACAAATCACCTTCTAGAATTCATCCACCTACTATAAATGTATTAAGTATACATTTATCAGTATACACCCCTCAGTGAATATTTGTGAAAAATTTATTCTGTGAAGTTTTATTTCAGTTACATTAACCATATATAACAAATGGACAAAATTAAATTGGAAGGAAAAATTGCAACATTAAAGGTTAACTTTTTGTATTAGTAGTTTTTTAGTTGGTGGAAATAACAACAACAACTCTCAAATGATTAAATTTACCAGCGTAGCAATCATAAGTCAATGCTTTAATTTACATTTAAAATATCACTTAACTTACCATTCCTGATCGGTCATCAAATGTAAGCAATCTTCCATCAAATACAATCAGTTCGGAGAGCTCCATCCCTCTACCTTTGTGAGAGTATGTTGATGATAGGAGAATTGCTGGCTGTGTATCCCATTTCACTGATACAGATTGCCTAACAATATCATATGTTAATAATCCTTTTTTTAAATAACTGTTGTATGTATACTCCTTTGAACTACTCTTTGAGTTAGTATCTAAATCAGCTACTATACCAATTCGGTAAGTAACAGTATCACCTGACTTCATTGGTGGTGAAAATGGATAGGTTGTATTGTATGATCTCGCAATGCTGGTCCATTTGTGTGTACCGTGAGTCTGAGCACTTGTCCACCAATTGTAATAAAATAAAAGTAATAAAAACAATCCAACTAGTCCCACGAGAAACACAAATTGTGGTTGGATTCTTACTGCATTGCCAACCCTATAAGTGGCAGGAGTACGGAGAGCCTTCCGCCAGTCACGAAGGGTACCTTTCATCTTAGGATCTTCCAATTCGTAATAGTCATACATAACTTAATATCTTTAATTCATTATTGTTTTAATTAACTCCGATAGCACGAAATTATCAGTAAAAGGGGGTAGGCTTTACTAATCGAATTTTACTGAATAAGAAAAGGTAAGTGGTGTCAAATGTCCAAATAGAACTAATATAAAGCATTTTGAAATTAATATTAATAATTTGATTAGAATTTTGTATAGAAATATATGACAAATGAATTACACATGGCAACTATTTTTTACAATTTGTCATGTGAAGCCCTGTCATAGCCATGCAACAGAGTGTAATAAAGACACAATAGTTACATTTTTGTCATTTTATGATAATTATTTTTTTATTATAATATTAAGGATCGATATATTATTTTATAATTTACAAATTTCCTCCATTGTCCTAATATCCGCAAAAAAACAAGTAATCTCATCTGATGTTTTTACCGAGGCGAGCTATTCAGTTTTTTCTTTTTTCTGGTTTCCTTTATTAAAAAAAAAATAGAGCAGCTCAAATTTTATATTCACTATCATAACGTTTTATTGGCACACTGCCTGATGCTTCTTGTTTTATACAATTTATTTTGAAAACTGCCTTATAGTTTTGAAAATGAAGTAAAAACTCATAATATAATGATTGTATGGTATGTTCAAGGGGTTTGATGCATCTTTTGTGAATAATTATCCCTGTGGTTATATTTAAATAAATAAACACGATTGAAGAAAAAGAGAGGTAGGCTGTCTAAATATTTAACTGTCCAGACGTTACGAAAGATCGTATTTTCTTCGCTATTTTTAACTCATCATACATGTGTGAAAATACGCTGTTCTTTCGAATATATCTTTTTTTTTCTTATATTTAACTTTTTGGCTTGAACGGAATTACAGAATGATCGTGATTTTAGGTGGTTGTAGCGTCAACATTCCCATGAGTCATTATGGCAGTTTTTTTTTTATTTGGGACAAAAATGGTTAAGCGGGTCACCTGATATTATGAGACCATTACCAAAAACTAAATGAGTCGCAGATGCTTTACGTACTGGACAGAGGATGGAATAGACAGGAAAAAGAATTTTTCCTTTTTCCCATTTATCTCCTCCCCAATGGTGGTGTGTGTGTGTGTGTGTGTGTATGGTTTTAAAAGATACGGGGGTTGTATATTTCAATAATGTTATTAATAATAAAAAAATAGATACAAAATACATTTCGTGAGAAAAGGCGTAATCAAATAAACTGAATTAATGCATAAATATAATTGTAATCAAGTAATTACTTGCTATTTAATGTGATCACTGTAATTGCATTGCAATACAAAGGGGTCTTTGTATTGCAATGCAATTACAGTGATCACATGTTAATTGTACAGTAAAATAGAGAATATAGCGCGTTAACTTTCACTTGCGGACGAAATTTAAAAGTGATTATTGCTCTCCTCACGGACATCCTGTGCAAAAAAAACGTAATAGAAATAAAATAAAGTTGGCCTGCTAGTAGTCTGCCAATTTTTGTTTTGGTCGTTTTTGAAATTCATTTAGCGAGAGTCAAGCGTCCGCTTGAGTGAATACAACGTATGTAGTTCATAATACGTTATATAGTACTGTTGAATATTCATAAATTAACTATGTTCTTCAATAGCATATCAATTTCACCAACTGTCTGTTTTAACTTAATTTATGGATTTCAATTACGTTTTATGATCTATGTTGGATCTATGTCTGTGTTGTGTACTTCTCACAATGATTTTATAATTCAATAAGTAGCAGATATGCTATTAGCGGTCGAAAATTAAAGACTCTAAAGCGTCCCAAGTGCGACGCTTTTTCTTTAGCTTAAGTTATGTGTTTACTTTTACGCTTAAGTGATAAACACTAGCTGTACTCTTTTTTCTTAATATTTTAATGACGCTATCCACCATTTTACACCATTCAATATGTGTGAATGTTGAATGTCTTTGGGATACTTGTTGACCAGTGATTTTGTATTATACACAATAAGTGTACATCATATCTATAGTATAAAATATCATTGACTTCTCAATATTATAATATGTTATGATCAGTGTAAAAAACTTTTAAGTTTCCGGGTTTTAAATACTGTCTGTCTCTGGTCTAACTACAATTCTGCCATAGTTTTTTGATTCATTCTTCAATCCGGAAAAATTAACAACTATAACTAATATAAACAGTGATAATACACTTAATAGGATAGATATTTAGCGAATTTAATCACTGGGATATGTAAATTAATGAAATAAAACCGCAACCTTCTTCAAATGGTAGTAACTTAAACTTTCTGTTTCTTTTTTAAAAGTAAATATTTGACTCTATAAATGCAGATTAAAAAAAGTAACTATGTAAACAAATAGAGACGTAAATTATGCAAGGATTATTTACCAATTCCTTGTGGTATATTGAGTTCTTCGTGTTTGCGATAGTGCTGATCGGGTTTTTCATTTTGTTTTTGTACATGGCTAATACGAATTACGTGCAATATAATGCTAAATACGACATGAGGCAAAAGTAAGCAGTTTCTTATTTTCTATTCAGTACTCACTACTTAAATTCTAATAAGAAGACTAACCCGTGCCATTTATTTTAAATTGATTTAACCTGCAATGTTGTAATTAATTTTAGTAATATAGATTGTTGTGATTTGTCTTATTTTTGAAAATGTTTAAGGTAGTAAATATTTGGCCAATCGAAATGTACATACTGTCACCGACCGAAATGTGAACTTCGGTCGTCAATAATCGGAGTATTTTAAACTTTTAGAAAGTAGTAATTGATAATTTACTCTCCAACATATTTTATTCATTGATTAACATATTTTTTGGATACTATTAGTTTATAAGTAATTTCTATTATGTCCAACAAAGCGAACCTTACCTATAATTATCTTCCATTCTAATTTAAGCTTTAAAGTACCTAATAACGGAAGCAAAATATCAGTATATCTATTTGACGATTTGATATTGAAAGTCTATAATCCGTCGTCTAAAAAAACTGACATGGCAAATTGTGATTGATTCGTTCACATGCAAGTAGGGAAGGAAGTTAAAATTGCTACGACTGTTGGTATGTGATTCGCTGTTAAATAACACTAAAGTGAATACAACATAACTACGTACATAAAATTTGGACGAATGGCAATTTGAAAACTTTTGCAAAGTTCCACAGTGACGTATTATCGTCATAGAACCTAATTGGGTAGCCAGAGGAAGACTATTTAAGTTGTCTGTTACTATTAGTAGATATTTTTGACAACACATGAGTTCCTAACATGTATTTTTTTATTTTATTCATGTTTTAGGTACATGGCTGACGGAACTTGGCTGCTTCAAGCCTAAAATCATGAGAAATGTAGATGGAAAAATACAGATAATTATGTAATTTTTATAATTTTGTACGTTTGATTTTTTAAAACAGAAATGTCGAGACGTATTTTACAAAAAAAAAACGGAGTTGTGATAAGGCGATCATGTTTCTCTTTGTTTTTGTCAATTCTTATTTTGGTTCGCTTAGCTTTACATAATAGGATAGACATAAATTGCAGATTTCTATTTGGCACAACCCTGTCAAATGTCTTTTGCTTGTTCTACATCCATCTACGCATACACGCTCCTCGCTAATGGGTACTATTAATACCGCCATGTCACGTTATACGTTCGTTATACATTCGCCTAGGACTAGGGAAGTCCTACCAACACTGCCACTCATTTTCGCAAGTCTTATCAATCTTTCTTCATTCATTCATTCAATATAAATCACAACAACTTGTCTTAAGTTAGACATTTCTATTACAAAGGTCTATATAATTGTACTATCCAGAGTCTCGATTATCTTACTTTATACGTCTGAAGGATCTTATTTCAACTGCATTAATTTTACTAACATGATCGTCTTACCAAATCAAACTCTCTTTCCATAGATTAAAGTGGATACAAAGCCTTGAGTATTGCCAATCTTGTTAATGGTTTAAGATACGACAGAAATTTATACCCTCATCTGTTATTTGATCAGGACTTAGATATGTTAGATAATATGTACATTGATAAATCACAAGTGTAAATCTGGGGCCAACACTGTTAAATCGAAAAACTAAATAAGGTTGAATCCTTGCGTTATTCGCCATTGTATTCTAGGGGTCAAGTTTATGTGAACCAGAAATCAAACTTCAGTCTAACATTGCGTTTTACGTATATGCATATAATCTAGGTCCTGGTCAAATAAAATATGAGAGTATTAATTTCTTTTGCCGATTCGGTAAGACCCAATTAGATATTTTTTTGTTACGAATGTTTTTTTTTTCTTCCAGCTATCAAAATTTCGAAAGCGATGAATGTAAGTGCAAACCTCGGGAGCCGGATCAGCGGCCGGTGTGCGTGGACATGGGCTGCATCTGGTTTTGTCGTCTCATTGGCAGCATCGTAACCATCGCCGTCTGCTACTATTTCGCCTACACCCTCATATCCGACACCAAGCTCAAGTTCGGACTCTTTGTTCCACCATAGGTAATAAAAAGATGCATGAGGATTATTTATATTTATTTCAAGTTATTTTGGACTTTTGTTATAGTTATGGAAAGTAGATTTAGTTTTGAATTAACTGCTCAAAGTGCCTCAAATTTCAATCTCAAAATCAAATTATGTTTGGTTTTATTTGACATTTATAATTTAGTTTTTTTTTAAAATTTATTAATTAAGTAGTGCTTGAAAACAATCTAACCTGTTGTTAAGTGATGATGTGGTCCAAAAATGATATGCACTAGTTATTTGCCCATTCCCTCGTATCTTGAAGGTATCTTTGTCATAATTGATAGGATATACCGACGCTGGGAACTTGTCTCCTTCCTTGAATTCCTTCGTTCAAACACGTAATATACATCTGCAATAAAATGTTACAACAATATTTATAATATTTCCTTTACCCGCATATAAGTCAAAGGTATACAAGGAAATGGTTTACGGTAGGCAAATGACGATCCTTTAGTGCGTACTTTAAACTTACTACCAGTATATTGGCGCTTTATAAATTTGTTTCTAGCGTGTAGTTAAGATAAAACACGACACTCATTAATTAAATAGAAAATCTTCCCCATCTGATATCTATATTATTTCCTTGTATGAAAGTTTTAAAGCCGTTCCACTCGTCAAAGCTTACTGCTCCAATAAAGCGCTTTGATTTCAAGTAATTAGCGTTCGACCATGTTTACGCTTGTGGTCGGCATGTAGCCTTAATATGTGCAAAAAGACTGCACAGTGTAATGAAGCATCTTTATTTATTTGCATTTTTTGTGATCATTTCAAAAATAAGAGAAAAATATTGCTCGCTTCCGTGGCTTACTCAACACGTGTCTCTTGGTTTTTTACAACTGAAAAAAAAACTCGACTACAGCAATCCATCGACTTCGCTGAAGTACGCCGGAGTCGGTTCAACCGGTGAGTTGTATCATCATAGAATTTTCACAGTTTAGCCCGGTAAATAAACTGAAAGTAAGTCCTCTTTGTTTCCAATCTTCTCCCGTTTTAATCGAACCTATATCATACCTCTCCCCTATTTGTTGTAGATGTTTATGGGTAGTAATCAACAAGAAATGTTATTTGACATAAGGTTAATAGATCGCTCGTTGTCCTCTTTCTCCTTTTTTAAATTCCATGCTCTTCTAATGTCTTTTTTATTTATTATAGAAGAAAGTGGCAAACGAGCAAGTGGTTCACCTGATATCAAGTGAATGCTACCCATTTGCAACAAGCTAATGAGTTGAATGAGCACATGCTAGCCTACCTTTAATGGACACAAGAGACAGAAAAAATATATTTTCCTATCCATCCCCCTCAAATCTTCTTCCCCTTCCCGCCCTTTCCTTATTAGGATAGGAAAGGGAACAGGACTATGATTAGGCCTTCGGCACTCATCAGACGAAACGCAGAATACTTCTACTTCACGCCTATTTTCTGTGAGGTCGAGGTATTTCACCGGCCGAGCCGGCCCATCGTGTAACAGATGTTGTTATTGCGAGCTCTACCACTTTTAAAACTGTCTAAATCAACTTAATGATTTTAATTTCTTTTACCATCTAAGTTTACATGCATACACCATAATATGGATTGTAGTTAAACACTGATCTAGACAAATAAAATGAAAAAATAAAAAGGAAATTAGAATTTAATCTATAATTTAAAAATAGATAGAAACTGTAACAATATTTTGCTTGTAGTTACATGTAAATACTCTGTGCTTACAAAACACCCAGGAACAAAAAAAATGCAGACAAAATGAAAGTGAGGTCTCAATAGACGGGTGCCAAATCTGCCAAACAAAGATGCTATCGGATTATGTTTAAGTTTTTGCACGGTGTCAATATATGAGATCGTGACTGGCATGTCCATTCATGAATAACGAATTAATCTCTACATGTTCTGGGCATCGATTACTGGCTGGATAAAAAGAAGAATAAATATTGTATTAACTTTTACCAGAAGTCGACCCACAGTACTACAACAAACAAATTAATTTTTTAATTTCAATAAGAACATTGATTTCGTTGTCCTATGAGGCTTTTAAAGCGTATTAGTGTCACTAGTTTAATTAAAATAGTATCGGTAGCAGGAACGACAGTTAAACGATTATTTTTCTAGTTCAGATTCTTGCTGACACTTGTGTATATATTTCTTTTTGCACATAAAATTACTAAGCAAAGCAGGTTAGCGTTAGCTAGTCTATAATCCAGGGTCCTTTGAGGAGGTGTTAGACTTAAATTACAATTGAGGCTTCGAGAGGCTTATAAGCGATGTATGTGATCGCGACAAATCACGTTTATTGCACTCCCTCAACATTGTTTTTCTGGCGTCTTGTGGTCGTTATTCTAGAACAGTTTGACCTTTTAGGAGACTTATGAGAAGTGTTTCTGTGGCAATTTAACTGCTTTTTAAAGGGATCCTTTGTTTAAATAGAAACAGGAGCTAAGTGAAAAGGGGCGGAAGTCTCTGTTTACGTGAAATGGATCGATGGGCCTAGCGCGGCGAGGAGAGGTAGGCGATTTGCATGTTATATTTATGGTCGTTCATAGCGTGTTTCAATTTGCTTATCCACCTTTAGCCCACATTATTTGGCAGTAATTTAGACCATCCTAACCAAGTACGTGTAAGTACACATCTCACGTAACCACACACAGAATTTACACACACATGCCTGTTAAGATAACACAAGTGGACCGTTAGGTTAGTTTACTTATAATATACATTTAAAATACTTTTCTTATCTGTAACTTATTACTTTCGTTTTTGAATTTAAGAGTAGGAGCTACTGTATTTTGATATAATTTTTTTAAAATAAATAACACACAAGCTGTTGCCCGAGGATCGCTCTGCGTTTCATAGTCTTGATCTAGATCTAGCATTACGTCATTAAAATGGTAGATTCCAGTAAGATATTACATTATTGTCAAAGGTTTTTTATTATCTATGGCCCAAGAGATGCCGCTCTAAGAAGTTTTTTGGAGTGGCATCTCTTATTTCTTGTGTTCAGTAATTTTGAATTTTACTCGACTAATTACTTTAGTAACCATTATTTTACAAAAACATGTTATCAAATGATCTCGCGGGAAGTGGGCTGTGTCTGAGCACGGAGACCGTGGAGTGATTTTTATCATAAAAGGAAAATTATTTAAATATACATACTTAAATGAAAATATATTTTAACAACACAAATTCTGATGCGGTGTGATTCTTTTATTTATCACTTCCTTCTTTATGAATCACTGTCTATTGGTGAAAGCTGTATGGAAATCGGTTCAGTAGTTCTTAGTTTATAGCGTTCGGACATACAGACAGACGCGGATAGGAGACTTTGTTTTATCATATGGATGGAGTTTTGACAGCAATGTTCTTAGTAGTATCCCAATCGATGGAATATTTAGTAATCCTAACATACGACTTAGGTAACAGGATACTTTACATACATTTTTTTTACATTGGGTAAAAGTTATGAGAGATTGTAAAGTTCTAGAAATTTAATGTTCGCTTATTAACTTAAAATCATCTTACCACTAATACTAAAACGTTTTACTAGTAACTGGTGCCCATAAGATGGCGCGACACGACACAAGACAACACCGTAGTGTGTTCCTACCCTTAAAGTATTCACATTTTACTTTTTGGCGAAAACAAGCAATGTATCACATTGCTTGACGCTGGTATACCTACTTATTTTATACCGCATTTTGTTCTTTTTCTACCCATTTTAATCTTAAGTCTAACACTGAAAAGAAGTGTTTTTTAATGGTTCATAGACCGTGGTTATAATGGACTCGAAATTGAATACAATTGACGAATAGATTTCTGCTTTATAAAGTGAAATCTTGTATTTTTATCTGCACTAGTGATGATTTTATACAATAGAGCTTTTCCTAAAGTAAAAATAATGGAACGAATTGAAGAGGTGCAAGTGAACAATAAAGAATTATGTAAGGTATTTTCGTTACAAGCATTTTAAAAAGTTTGACTCATACTATAGTGTCATAAAAAGAAAATATTTGATTGTTTGTTCCGTATAAACTCTTAAAACTACTGAACTGATTTTACTTGTCTATCCGAGCGAAGTTGGGTTGGGTTGCTAGTTCTTTTATATATAAATATATAAATGACATGAGCGGATTGATTTACCTATGACATAGAGAGACAGCATAAAGGTAGATTTTGATCATGGCGTGCTTTTGCTCTTAGTTTCTTGAAAATATATGAGTACTAGCTGGTTCACTGTTTTGGCTATAATGCCTTACACATAAAGGTACAAACATAGATATATGCCATCCCGGGCTTTTTTTAGAACTATTTAAGGTAAACGTTTCCATTATACATTATAAACGTACTAAACGGTTTTCGCACCGCACACTAGAATAGTTCGCATATGGCGGAATTTTTACCTCCTAATTTGACACTTATCGTGATATTTTGCACAATTTACATATTCTTATAAATTATAGCCTATGTGTTATTCTGATATATAAGCTATGTTATTGTAAAGTTTCATTAAAACCCATTTAGTAGTTTTTGCGTGAAAGAACAACAAACATCCATACAAACTTTGGCATTTATATTATATTAGTAGGAAAGGATTATGTGAATATATTAGATTGACTATATTTCATTGATGACAATAAAGTATTTACAGTATAATGCGTGCGCCGTATACACGTAAATTGTTTTAATCGCAGGAAAATGCATCTAATATAAATAAAGGATGTTATCTTCCCTCTTGGCTGTATAGCTGTAAATAAAGTAAGGGCTGTAACATGTCGCTCGTTACGCAACAGTGTATCCACGCAATCGACTGTGACAATGTTGAGTGAGCGATCATAGGGATTACTTCACAGATCGGTTAATTATCATTTGCATTATTTTCATAGAAGAAGTTGGCCAACAAGCGAGTGGTTCACCCGATAATCAAGTGACCGCTACTCATAGACATCTGCAAAAAGCTAATGAATTCCAGATGCGTCGCCTACCTTTAAAGAACCACGGAAAGAGCACAAACAGAATAAATTATATTCCTTTTTTATATTTATACACCACATGTTAAAACTTCCTCTCATTTGTCAGAAGAAACGTAGATTACTTCTGCTTCACGTCTGTCTTCTGTGAGTTTGGGATTTCAGCGGTCGAGTCGGCCCATTCGCGCAACAGATGTTGGATCGTTGTTAGGTTGGGAAGGGCAAAAGTATTTGACGAGGGAGGGTTGGTAGGGAAAGGAATTATCCTCTTTCCTGTTTATTTACAGAAGAGGAATCTGTAAATGAAACGTGGGCAACGCATCTGCAAGTCTTATTAGATTCTTGGAGATCCTATGGGCATCGTTCACCTAATCTGGTGAACTGCTTGCTCGTTGGCCACCTTGTTCCATAACAAAAAGATAATGTCGGGAGAGCGAGCGAAACGATAGGACGGGAAGAGGATTGTATGGATGGGTCGGTCGCGCCGACAACGGTTATCGCCGCTGTGGAACTCTACCACTATAAGAATATATGGCACTAGTGTAGTGTAGAATATATGACGCTTGTGTAGAGAGATAGACAAATAAAATAAAAAATAAGCTAGATTATTCGCTAATAGACGAGGTTTCTATCAGTGCAAGATAAATTATATAATTTTTAAAATCAGTCTTTGAGTTTATCCAGAAATAACAAACAAACAAATCTTTTCCCTTCATAATATTAGTATAGAAAATGTGACATTTACCTCATAATATGTAATCAACGACATACAAATACCACGACTGCGGTTAATTCAATTTGTGTAAAAAAGTTGTTTCTAATTAGCGGCTTCGTTTCTTGTCGATTGACTCTTCCCAGTGACGCAAAAAGCCCTTTTACGACGGTATTGACCAAGGAAACGGGAGGCTTGTCTAATTGTACGGCTTTTAAGCCAATACATAAAACACGAGGTACATGAGTGTTAATTAGAATTTATTTTAAGTGTCTCAATAAGGCATGAATTTGACTTTGAATAGGGCCGTTTATTTCCGTAGGTGATTTTTTATGGTGTGGGCGGTGAAGCGATTTCTGGACAAACTCGAGCCCATCAGATTTACATATTGAGGTACCTTAAACCTTTTTTTTTTAAAGAACATATACAACAAATCAGTCATCTATGTAGAGCCGTGGGCTTAGGGTAGCCCATTAAGTTTGTAAAAAAATCGATCATCGGATATACTCGAACGCCTACTTTTAATAATGATGATTTGGTCGCGACGCAAAGGAGTGCGGGGCTCACGACACAACACAACAGTAACAAAACTCGTGAATAAAGAAATAATATAAAATAAAATAAAGCCCC
>JWHW01052112.1:254990-268967 GCA_000931545.1 Papilio glaucus | reverse complement strand
TCGCAGATCTCTTTCGAGCAGCGTTCGCGATTTAAGGTCGAAATTTTGTAAAAATATCGGTTTTTAAGTTGTAACTTTTTACAGATACAACTTAGGGTCAAAATTTTTTCACTGTTAGATGCGCCTCGTTGAGACGGATCTTTTGGTGTATCGCGCGGGTCAAAATTCGCTGTTTTGCCTATTTTTAGGATTTTTTGACGCGGAGCAGCTCTGGGACGTGTGCGGCCGGGACGGCTGCCGGCGCGCGACTGAGCAAAAGTATTTGATGAGGGAAGGTTGGTAGGGAAAGGAATTATCCTCTTTCCTGTTTATTTACAGAAGAGGAATCTGTAAATGAAATGTGGGCTACGCATCTGCAAGTCATTAGGTTCTTGGAGATGCCTATGGGCATCGTTCACCTAATCTGGTGAACTGCTTGCTCGTTGGCCACCTTGTTCCATAACAAAAAGATAATGTCGGGAAAGCGAGCGAAACGATGGGACGGGAAGAGCACTGGTATCAGTCGCGCCGACCCATCCATACAACGGTTGTCGCCGCTGTGGTACTCAACCACTATAAGAATATATGGCACTAGTAGTTCGCTTAGGTAGAGAGATAGACAAATAAAATAAAAAATAGGCTAGATTATTCGCTAATAGACGAGCTTTCTATCAGTGCAAGATAAATTATATAATTTTTAAAATCGGTCTTTGAGTTTATCCAGAAATAACAAACAAACACATCTTTTCCCTTTATAATATTAGTATAGAAAATGTGACATTTACCTCATAATATGTAATCAACGACGTACAAATACCACGTTTGCGGTTAATTCAATTTGTGTAAAAAAGTTGATTCTAATTAGCGGCTTCGTTTCTTGTCGATTGACTCTTACCAGTGACGCAAAAAGCCCTTTTATAATTACGACGGTATTGACCAAGGAAACGGGAGGCTTGTCTAATTGTACGGCTTTTAAGCCAATACATAAATCACGAGGTACATGAGTGTTAATTAGAATTTATTTTAAGTGTCTCAATATGGAATGAATTTGACTTTGAATAGGGCCGTTTATTTCCGTATATGATTTTTAATGGTGTGGGCGGTGAAGCGATTTCTGGACAAACTCGAGCTCATCAGATTTACATATTGAGGTACCTTAAACCTTTTTAAAGACCATATACAACAAATCAGTCATCTATGTAGAGCCCTGGGCTTAGGGTAGCCCATTAAGTTTGTAAAAAAATCGATCATCGGATATACTCGAACGCGTCACATTGAGATAAGGGGAGTCGTATACATGCTGATAACTATGCCTTTTAATAATGATGATTTGCTCGCGACGCAAAGGAGTGCGGGGCTCACGACACAATACAACAGTTACAAAATCGTGAATAAAGACTAGTCCCTTTTCCCAACGCTAAAAGCAAAAATGTCATATAACGTTTTTTCTTTTTCCCATATAATCTTCTAAATCCAATAATTCCCCATGACGCTCGAGCATGTACAAGTTTAGCATAGTCGCCTACACACATTTAAGTGTTGTTTAGATACATAGATTAAACTATACTTACTTCATGTGGAAAATATTTCTTTATTCCTAAATAAATGTCAATTTTAACAGCCAGTCCATACAGTCTGTAAAGCAGAACTCTTTGGGAAAGAGTTTTGAATTAAATCTTTGATATCACTCACCATTTTGTGTGAAAGAGTAACACATACATACATACATACTCATAAACTTTCTATTTTAGATTATAGGATGTATGTAAATGTGTTAAACTTTTATTTACAATTTTTTATTTTGTTTTGAATGATTTTATAAATCTCTTTGATATCATCCAACTTAAATATGAATCGTCGTATATACACGTACGTTCGTGCACTATATAATAATAAATATTTTTAAATGTATTATTTAAAATATAGCCGTTTCAAATATTCAGTGTATCCGTTATCAAAAATCTTAGAGTAAATTTGAAGAATGCGAAATAGTTTCTAATTAATAGCAACCGTTAACCGCTAGGTGTACTAGCTAATGTGAAATTCCTTTGTTTATAGCGAACATCTATAGTATCAAATACCTTCATAATAAACTTTAATAAAGACGTCGTGTATGCCCGTCTTGTGCCAGAGTCCAATTTATAAATGTAAAAGTTTCTAAGTATGGATATATGGATGTATGGAGATTTGGATGTTTGTTATTCTTTCACGCAAAAACTACTGAATGGATTTTAATTAAACTTTACAGTATTAAAGCTTATACATCAGAATATAAATTATAAAGATATTGTGTAATTATAATTATAAAGGAAAAAAATCCGCCATATGCGAGCTATTCTGGTGTGCGCTGAAAAATCCGTTAGAGTTACACATAAATAATGTATAATGGAAATGTTTACCTTAAATTGTCCTACAAAAAAGCCCTCGACAGTATTTACCTATCTGTTATGTGTAAGCCATTATCGCCAAAATAGTGAACCATCTATTATAGGGCGGGGCGAAGTTTGCCGGGCCAGCTAGTACTTCTTATTATTCAAACAACTTGAGTACCTTTCCGGTATTAATGAAATTATTGATTGTTTTTAAGTGCGTCTAAAGCACGAGAAAAATTATAATGTGGTATAAAACGTTGTTTAATTATTCGTAGTAGACGCAACAAACACAAATTAACGTATATTACACAGCTATTAATATAATGTTTAATCCACGGCTGTAGGATCAAGGTTTCAACTATTGTTTTTCTCTTAATGAACAAACTAGCGCACGACCAGAATTCAACCTGATGTTAAATGGTGATGTGATTGAAAGATGCTTCGCACTAGTTTAGCTAAAGTCACTCACTCACTCACTCATCATTCACTCTTGAAGGCTTCTACGTCACAATTGGAAACATTGTTCCGATCCTTTCCGATTTCTAAGTGCCGGGTAGAATGGTAGCTCAGAATGCACTATATACGATATAAACGATGGCTGGCCACTGTTTTATGGCCACATGATACATCAAATTTTGAATGATTTGTTCGGTTCACAAGTTCTCGACAGTTTATAATATGCCTCGTCCGATTATAAACAAGTAGTTTACAGTCGATCGGTGGCTTATCTATATTGATGAATTCATTTGCGGTAATGTAAGTTAAAGGCACGGATACTACTTGTTTTTTGTTTTATTATTGAAGGGTCTGGTTTTTCGATAATCTGGGTGTTTGACTACTTTCTTTCGATCGTTACGAAACAACTCGCAACAAAAAGGCGATGACCGAAATTAAAAACGTACGTATATACGTAGGTATCTTATACTGCATTCTTCTTAACTCAAAACTATGTTTGAATATACAAATAAATTAATTTTAGAATATGCTACGTTATTTAGAATTTGGCAATGAAGTAATATTTCTAAATGTAGGACTTTATTAGTGACACTGGATTTTTTTAATAAGGTAATTGCTTTTTCATATAATTTTAAATTTCTTTCATTTTAAATTTTATGGTACTTTTAATGTATGTACCTAAACAATTCTTCTATTTGTGTGTGTGTAACACCTAAACGCCGCTCGACCAATTTTGGTTGAAATTTGTGTGTATGAAACTAGTTCCAGTATCAAGCAAAATTGGTACTGGAACTAGTGTCACTTACAATTGATCCCGATAGGTGGCGCTGCCATTGGGTTCTGGCAGTTAACTTTTTGACAAATAAACTATCATTTTTTTTTAGAAAACCATTTTACTTTACCTACTTGCTCTTAGTTACAAAAAAGTAAGAAAATCATTAACAACGCGCTAATAGCAAGGCTATATCCATGCAAGACAACATCTGCTAGGTCCGCTATTTGTGTCTATAGTATGAAAGAAAATCTTCTACCCTATGTCAGGTTCCCTGCAACGGCGAAAGTGCACCCTGAACTCGTCAGCGTATAAACGCGAGTAGAGCGCGGCGCGCGCCACTCGCGAACTGAGACCGTAAGGTGCGCGCGCGACCGTCCATAGTGCGTGCGTTGCGCACTATTGAAACAATATTTGTGCGTTAGTGTTTTTAAATTTAGAATTCGTGTTTCGAAAAAAATACTGCTTATTATTTCTTAATCCGTGTTGCATGCCAGTATTTTTTGAAGGTGAGATAATAATTTTTACATTTTTAGTTTAATAAAAAATATTTAGTATAACTTTTTACTGTAATTAAAATATTTTCAGTCTATAACAAGATTAAAATATTTAATTTAATTTAACAGTTAAAAATGGTTTTTTTTTAGTACACAAAATAACATTAAATGTGTAACAGTTGTACATTTTCAATTATATAAAATTATGTTCTGGTAAGTCAGTAGGTGGTAGATAGTTTATAAAATCTGTTGGCACGTTTAAAATCTAAAACTTCATAAATTCTACAGATGTTATAAAGTAATTATAATACTTTTACGCAATTAGATCGTAGTTCATTTAGATCAGTGTGGCGAGCACCTAAAAAAATTAAAGGCGATTTTCCTTGCTTTCTTAATCAAAATATGATTTCAAATCGATTATTCTACATTCGTGGACGTTACCGTTTTGACGATAATCGATTAAGAAATCGTTTTACGCACGTTTCCGCGAAAGTGTCAGGCGATTATGGCTACGGACGTAGAAAGTGATAATTTTGGTGCATCGTTTCCGACTAATCTGTTTCTGCTCGACTTAAATATAGGTTTCATGACTTACTCACAAAATATACAGTTGTGTGTAAGCCGAAGCTACACGTAAAAGAAGTAAATGCCAATAAAGACTAGCATCGGAACTTGTACGAAACACGAAATTAATATATAATTCGCTAGAGAAAAAATAATCAGCTTTGGTTAGAAGCTATGGCAAAATTGCTACGAATATAACAGTAGAAGAGTAGAAATATTAACAACAGTAGTCGAATGGAAAAATCGATTCGAGAACTAACTGGTTCTCAATCAGTACATTAGGCATTATCGACGCATCAAACATTTCATATTTTACTAAAATAAAACGCTCTTGAAGCCATAAAATAATAATGTTTCCATGTTACTATGTTTGTCGATTGAATTCGATAGACTAAAATGTCTATACAATAAGAATTTTATCTATTCCAATTGGATGAAAAAATTTCAGAATCTGTAATCTATGATGCTCTTTAGAATATTAAAATCCTAGTCATTATCTACCATAGCGTATATAGTTTGATTGCGGCTAATAAATGCATCATTAAAAGCTGTTCTATCAAAGTTGTAGGTCCTGTATTGTAATCAGGTGGTACCTGAGCGGACTGATGTGAAATTTATGCGCAAATCTCCATTGTATATAGAGAGTCTCGATTCCAGACCTATTAGTACTTGTCCCTTACGAATTAACCTATTAAAGAAAAGCTACATATAATAAAATCCGTTTATTAAATATACCAAATGTACCAAATGGCAAGTTTCAGTTTGAAATATTTGGCGTGATGTGAATAGTAAAACATGCAAGAAGTCACATTTAAAAATATTAAAGTCATATTAAGCAGTGTAGTAAAAAACTTAGATCTCCTAACTCTCCTGTATCAATCTCTAACCTAATGTGATAACCTTTTTTCAGTACATTAAAAGGAAACAGTTTAAATATGTAGTTCACTTAACTTCATATGCAAATAGTTATATTTGTATATATTTATAGCCTATTTAGTACATAATATGTTCGAAACCAAAATGTAAAAAACATTATTTTTTCCATTTAATTTTACCTAAGACTTAAACCGATAATCGTATTTGTTCCGTTAATGCACATTTTATTTATTTATGGCAATCAAATTATTTACACGAATATGGTATTGGTAGGTACAAGTTTTTTTTTTCATACAAATCCGTATAATTAAATTATGTTGTGTAAATACACGGTTGTTATTTCAAGCATAGAAAGAATTTATGTCTTCGAAATAGTTCATTAGTTGATTTCAAAAGTAAAACAATTACTTAATTTTTCCGGTCATTATAAATAAAAATCTGTGTATACTAAAAATATAACAAAACCATCATCAATATTACGGGTAAGAAAGAAATTGATGCTTTTGAATCCCATGGATATCAGAAACTACAAAGAGTCGTAGAAGCCTTAAAGGATTGATCACCGTATCAAGCAAAGCGGCAAGGTAGTACTCAGATCCGATCTACTATCACGCTGCTTTCGTAGATCAAGCGCTCGGCCGAGCACTCGAAGCAATGTTTATACTCACCGAGTACTCGGCCGAGAACAATATCTCGCCCGGTACGTGTGATCAAGCCATTAATGTAGGTTAGAGAATGTGGTAGGATATATAGTAAGAAAGGTTCGGGAAGAGACGGCATCTCAATCATCAAGAAGCGCTGAAGAAGCGAAGTTTAACACATAGCCATGCTATTCTGTAAGCCATGGTATTCTTTGAGGCCGTGGCACGTTTCCACTTCGCAGATATCACTAAATTCATCGAAATAAATGTGGATTACAAAGCGTTAAGTACAAACATTAATACATTATAGATAATATTTTATTTGTGAATTTAAATTGGTTCGGTCTTTTTGAGCTTATTCAGAACAAACAATCAAAATCTTTTCTCTTATACATAAATAAAAAATTAAGTGAAGCCTATATAGGTACATTACTCGCTAATTTATGTTATATTTAATTTAAGATTATTTAATTTAAGAATTTTCTACTGATCAAAGAATTTTTAAAATACATAGGTTCAGTAGTTTTTGAGTTTATCCGGAACAAACTGACAATAAAATCTTTTCTCTTTATACTACTAGTATAATCTAAAGAAGAAAGCTCCAGAAAAGATGTTATTACTCAACTTTATATCCAAATTACCCACATTTTAAAACGAAACAATGCTGATGTAACTGGTAGGAATACGGCTCGAAATGGCTCGGCAGAGGCATCCGGCCATAGTTTCCTAGACGCTAAGAATCTATAAAAGGTATCATTAAATCCCACTTTACTTAGTAAAGCATCGTGAGTTAAGTTATACTTGTTTTTACGACGGGGCTGCATAATCGCGATTATGGGTAAATTAGTTGAGAACTATATTTTTATGTTAATCTGAAAATAAGCGTCTCAGTGTTTTTGTTTTTCTATCAGCAACTATATAACCTTATCAAGCGACTCATCTAGAGCATGGAATAATAAGTGGGCCTATATTAATTACAGTCTTGAGACTATATAGGCTATTTCTAACCAACTGCATGGATAACAAAAACGATGGTGACATCTGGTTTTGGGTATGTATTTCTAATATCGCATTTTTAATGTCAGTAAGATTAAATTTGCGTGCGTAACTTTCGCAACATGATCTTTAGACATACCCGAACCACCGGCGGATACCTTTCTTAATTTTGGTATCTATCAAACCAGCCAATATTAACTGTGCTTTTATTGTCCACGTAAAGGTATATTACTCCAAGAATACTTCTCAATGACATTTATTTTCGTCTTCCTGAATATAATGTAATAAGAAATCATTATAAGATTCAGTAACAAGAACAAAATTGATGATCATTCTTCTCATAGAAAATAGCAGTATTTACTTAATTGGTATTCTACGACCTATTTGCGGACGTCAACATTTCACGTCTTTTACCCCTCTAGTCTTCATTTTTTTTATATCTTTATTCAATTATTTTAATCTAATAAAGGATAAGTTTTTGTCAGTGATTTCTTAGCGTTTGTACGCTTTTTCGAAAGTAAAAGTATAACAAATTGACATTTTACATGATTCTACAATTCGCTATCTATTTATAGAGGTAACAATAAATCTTTTTTTACCAATTTCATAGTATTTAGTCAATTCAGACCAAGGCACAGGAGAAATAATAAAAAATAATTTTCTTTTGGATTAGTTCCTCGTTGAAAGTTTAATCATTTGAAAAGCAATTCCAGAAATTCTTTGACGATTATGTAGTGCGGAACGGTTGAATTGGCTTAACTAGTTCCTAAGCAAAGCGATAGATATCAAATGGAGGACTTTGACCTTTAATCTTCGGTAATAGAGGGCAAAGTGCTGAAACAAGATTGATTCACAAGTGTCGAGTGGTATTGCTAAGTGTGAAGTCAGTACGTGACTGAATCTTACAAGTCCAAGACATTATTCGAATACAATTTACGCTTATTCGTATGATATGATTCAATGTTGCCGTACTTTCTTTTATTATATTTGTAAGTGGACGTCTATAAATAAGACATTGTCGATAGATAATGGAAGTTAGTCAATTGAGGTGGTGATGAAAACTTGGTGACGAAAATATCGATCAATAATTTCAGCGCAGTAAAACTATAAAAAACCGACTTCGATTCGCGAAATCCAGAATAACTCTGGAACAACTTTTCGGACCGGGATAAAATTTAAATGGGACTAATCTGTGTGGATTAAGCGGGGGAGGGGATGTATAGGAAAAAGAAATATCGTTTTATCTGTTGATCCCTTCCCAGAAAACGCATCTGCAACTCATTAACGTGTGGTAGTTGTCCCGGATTTAAGGTTTCAGGGGTAGCTTGTGAGATTTAGTAGTATAACGAATCATAATATTGTATCGTAAGTATAGCTTGAGGTGATAACAGTGAGCGTTTACTTAACAGCTTAACAGCATGTCCATGTTCACTTCAGTTTGTCGCTTAGTGATTCAAAAAAGTTATATATCTAAAAATAACTAAGCAGATCCAGACGCAGTATCTGTATGCAGACGGCAGACATAGTTCACACGAGTGATAGAATGAAAGTCGATGTGTAATTGCCCTAAATTGTCGGGTGTAGCGGTGCGCCACCCGCAATAATAAATTGCCAAAATCACCAGCTGAATTATTCAAGCACGCAATCTTAACTACCGATTGACTGTTATATCTTTATCTTCTTCGTACATACATACAATTAGTGTTTCACTGTTTAAAAAGAAAATGTTTTAATTATATACATATACTAGCTGTTGCTCGCGGCTTTGCACGCATTCGTTTCTTATCTTTCTTCTTGTAATTTTTTATAACTAATTGCACGTATAATAACTTTGAATTAAATAAGCAAATGTCAAAAAGTTGTTATCGCACATTACCATGACAACATGACAATATTAGGTGTTATCTTCCTATTCCCTGGGAAGTTTGTCTATCGGGATAAAAGGTACCCTATGTCCTTTTCTGTATCTGATAATCGGTTGAGCAGTTAACGCGTGAGGCCATACCAAACAAACAAACAAACTCACATTGGGATTTATAATATTAAGATTATTTACATTTTGAAATATACTCTAACGATGGTATACATTCCAAAGAGTTATATAAGAACGTCAACCTTAATTTAAATGTTTGTGAAACAATTGATCGGCTCACGCGATGTCACAATTAGTCAATGAACTGTTTTAATTATTCCAAATCGTTACAACTTAAGTGAATTAAACTTTAACTCGGACATTGCCGGGAATATTTTGTAGTCTCACACGCACGGAAATCTTTAATCGGACAGTGTGGATCATAACTGTTTTTGTTCTTAGTAATCATTCTGTAAAGACATAATGCTATTATTTCATTGTTATGATATGGTAAAATCGGACAAGAGTACTTTCGCTGAGTAAATTATGACTTTATAATGATGGATCTTTGATGTTTTATTAGTGACCAGTGACATTCGGCTGCAATTACCGACTCTACTGTTTGAAGCACGCACCGATAGGTTTAGGCAGTTTGATCGCACTTTCTAAATGTGTAATTAAAGTATATATTGATTTGTAGAGTGCAGAAAAGACAAAGCCAATGTATAATGTTGGAATATAGGACATTTTTATTGCTAGTATTTATATTGTTTTGGTAGTTGGAAATCTGTAGTGCCGGCATGAAACTGTTAAAATAAGTGGTCTTCTGTTGAATGAATCTTTAAGCTTTCAGACCGCTAGACATCATGTAAGTAGCGAAATTAAATTTGCATTACATAATAGATCAAATGGTAAATGTTATTCATCTGACGTTTTAGATTCATTAATATTTATATATTATGCTTTATAGTTCTGAAATTATTTCTATTAATTTGTTAAAATAAGCAGGTCAATAGATATTTATGTAATTTTTTGTATCTTAATTTATTCAATTTGCACCTTTGTCGGTTCAAAGTCACATGAGCACTTGCCCTTTCACTCTAGTCCTTGCACTCTGCGAGATCGCATCAGAAATTACGTGATCCGCAGTTTAAACCAAAGTAAGCAACATTTCCCGAAGAATTGCAGATCTGGGAATGGGCCGCTACAATGCACGCAGAACGGATGGCCGATTGGGCCGAAAGATGAATAGCGAATGGCGCGTACTCACAGGCCAACGCAGCGTGGGTAGGCCTCTTAGAGGGACCGATGATCTAGTTAAATTTCAACCGTTCTCCTGTCGCCCTCATCCAGTGAGGAGTCCAATGGTTAAGGGCGGCAGGGGATCGGTCTTTCTGGCGGGGACTACGTCCAGAAGTGGACGAAAATAGGCTGAAACGAACGAATAATTTGATAATACGAGTTCTTTAATATAACGTGCTTAAATTAATTTAAATAAATAAAATTAAACAGTAATAATTATTCACGTGGAATTGTAGTTTCATTAATAAAATTATTATGCGTTATTCAACACGTAATGTGCGAGACAAAAAGAAAAAGTTGTACTCTGTTTGATATTACTTATGTAATAAATGAAAGTGTCGGTATTTCACTATTAAATTCGATAACATTACGAATAAATCCATTTGCACATTTTATGTTGTGTTCATCGAAACATTCCTTTGTTGTTATAAATTTTGGACATTGTCGATGTTACCATTATGGAATGTAATAATTAAAGTTTTATTGCACTTTTTTATGGCTGAGAGAAGCAGATGATTGACTCACCTGATGTTTCGTGTACACTACCCACCAACATTTGAACAAGTATAGTTACTTAAAAACCAAAACACCCAACTGATGGTATGATTATCACCATCATATAATCTTTGACACTCCGGGGAATTTATGGACACCTCACGTTTTAAAATCGGTCAATGAGAGAACGAAAATTTGATTGGGCTTTCTGTCACCTCATTCACTGCTGTTCTCTGAGATTCCTAGGTCGAACCGTACCATTTCGTACCAGTGTTAATTTTTCTCATCAGCTCTTAGTAAGATTAGTTTTTGCATTCTAAATGAATTGCTATAAACTGGACGCTTTAAAGCATAAAATAATTAATCTTTACCAAGCTCAAATTTGCGATACCATCTTATATCGGAAAAAAATACTTTTAAACATTTTTACCGTGTAATGTTACGTGCAACCACCTCATTTAATAACTGGACTAGCCTTGAAAACCAACCCGGGATAGATATTTACGCCATTTAAATGGAGCTAACGAGCCGTTGAAACGAGTTGCAAGGCTACTGAATTCTGTATTCAATATAGTTAGCACAAATTGAATCACCTACCGGCCTTTAGTCTTTAATGCTGTTGAACCTGGTCTACTTTTGTTTTTTAAGGGTCTTTTTGTGACAGTGTTTTTTTAGATTCTTTAGATTATCAATTGTAATGGTCAAGTTACACGAACAAGTTTTAACCGACTTCAAGAAAGATTCAATTCGCTTATTTTTTTTAATGTTTGTCACCTCCTAATATCGACATTTATGAACCGATTTTAATCGCAATCCTATAAGAGATAGCTTCCAGAGTTATTCCGTTATTTGAGTTATATATAGGCAATTTAAAAAAAAAAACAGACATAAGGACTGCCGATAGAAGTGCAAACAGGCGCGACAATAGTTAAAAAATAAATAAACCCTTAAAACCTCAATAAAAATAAACCCTTGTATATTAACAATAAATTTCAAACATAAAATAAATGTAAAAAAGTTTGTCGAAACTGTTCCAAATTCAAATAAGCATATTGCTGAGCTGGCGCTGAAGATGAGCATGTTATAGGAGCGAATATTTCATAATATCGTAATATATTTGGTAATATCGTTTTACGCAGCTAAAGACGTTTTCACTACAATAAATCTAAGATTTGTTTGCGTCATCGGAGGAGGACTTACAACTTATGCTGAATGTAGTAAATGATTCATTAGAAGGTAAAGGTATGAATTTGAATGTAGATAAGACGAATGTAATAGTGTTTGAAAGAGAACAGAGTAAGACAGTAATTGATATAAATGTTAACGGTAAAGAAACGGAACAGGTGGAAGAGTTCGTGTTTGGGGTGTAGGTTTAGCAGAGATGGTAGGCATGTTAAAGGTTTTGAACGACGAGTGAATGCAGGAAATAATATAAATGGCCCTATAGGCACAGTAGTGATGAGTCAGAATGTGTCTATGAAGGCTCGTCTGGCAATAGACAATGCTGTACTAGTCCCCACTTTAATGTATGGAAGTGAGAGCTGGGTTTGGCAGGAAAAGTATACTAGTAGAGTTAATGCCGTTGAGATGCGATCCTTAAGAAGTATGTTAGGCGTGACATTGAACCATAGGATTAAAAATAGCATTATAAGGGAACAGTGTGGCTTAAAAGTGGATGTTGTTGTAACTAGAATTATTAATAATAATAATAATAATCTTTATTGAGACTACTGAGGCCCACTTGTTAGTAATACATTATTTTCTTAAAAACTATGTTAGTAATTGTGAAAAATAAAATAGAATTGAGAAAGGTATGCTTTTGTGGTTCGGGCATGTTGAAAGGATGAATGAAGAGAGAATATCGAAACAAATTTATGTAGCAAAAGTGAATGGCAGTGTTAGTAGGGGACGATTAGTGGCTTACTAGAAAAGGGCGATATAAGGAGCACCCATAAGCGACGAGCATGTATGCGTATGAATGTAGAAGAAGCGAGAGAGGTGTGCCACGATCGCACCGAATGAAAATCCGTGATCTCTGCCTACCCCTCTGGGTTACGGGCGTGAGCGCATATTTATTTATTTTATTTAAATCTAAGACTTGTTTATTCTAAATAATACACTACATCTATTGATATTATACCACTTTTGTAAATATTATCAAAAAATTCCCACCCCTAAACGCCTTAAGCTTTAAAGTCACTAAGTTTTATAAGTTTTTCTGTGTTCAAATAATCAAATACTTTTAATTGTCCAATACCGGTGGCTAGTATTAAAAAAATAAAAGGAAGATCTCACGCTCATAGTTACGTAATTAATGTTTAAGTCGCAAATTGCAGTCAATGATACAGATAGCTGGAACTTTCTAACGTGCAATATTAAGTTAATCACTGTGGCGTGGTGACTCTGCCAACAGCCGTGGATCAGACTAATAACCCGTAATAACGTTCAAATTATAAGGCAAATGAACTAGGACCGCATCGAGCATGAGGTGGGAATATTATCGAACATTTCAATATTTATTGTTCGCATTGTTACTAAGTACATTAAACTTACGTCACAAGTTTGCGGTAGTCCACTCAATGGGGCGACAAGGGATCGATCTTCGTGGCGAATCCATGAGGGGCCAGCGTTGGATATTAATTACGTACCAGTGTTTCCCTAAGGATCATTATCTCCATACCCTTTTATTACATTACATGGGGTCGGCATAGTATGACCGTAGACCATACTGTATAGCTTGTGGCTACAGTTTTTATCATGTTAACCCTCCTTGGGAACAATTGGTTGTACTTAAGACTTATTTTACCACTGTGATCAAAGATAATCCCGTTGCCGAGGCAGTCAAATGTCTCGAGGACTCTTATTGGTCGGGTGCATCCCTTCTCCTCAGGTTTGCCGTTACTGTACCCTACGTACTACGTTGACTAGCATTTAATAATCCAGCGCTAATTTCCATTTGTGTAGTACCCGCGCCCTCTTCCGTCTTCATGTTTCACTAAGGACGTGTGTTGTAATTGTTATTTTTATATATAACACTGAGATAGCAGTTAAATTAGATCACAAATGTTTCAACGTGTACTGCAAGACATTTTCTACACAGTGTTATTTTTTTTATTGAATAAACTAGCGCTTGTCCAGAAAGATGAAAGATTGAAAGATGCTACGTAATAGTTAG
>JWHW01052112.1:234431-254404 GCA_000931545.1 Papilio glaucus | reverse complement strand
TCTTCTTCGTGCGCTTCATTACTGAAGGTCGCGCTTGTCTTGAGATGCCTTCATTGACTTGTCAATGAGTTGCCTCCACATCGGTCTTTCCTAGGCTTGTCTCATGCATATATTATGTACATCGTATATTATGTACTCTGCATTATAAATTATAGTATTGCGCGGTAATTGGTGTAACAGAATCCAAGTAATCTCCCACGGGAGAGAGGATGAGAGTCATTCTTCAGTTAAATCTACGATACTGGAAAATAACCCCTTACTATGTTTAATCTGTGGGAAAGGATACGATAATCGTCGAAGCTTTACTTTATTTTTAATCAACCGGTACAAGAATACCGGCCGATCTGTTATCGCAGCACATCGCACTTTACCGTCATAATAGGTCTGTGGCGCCGAACGGTCATTGATATTACAGTAAAAACAATGTAAAATTACTTACAAAATGAATAATTGTTCCAACTTATATCGCTACCGGCGCATAATTTGTTCTCGTTGACTACAAAGTAATAGTACCGTTATATTATCGTAATACTTAATAATAGGTGTAAGGTGTTAGTTATTCGTTTACGAAACAATGCACACGTTCCGACGTGGATTGGATATGTAATTGGAAACAATTTTACTCGTCTATCACATTTAAAATGCTTATAAGCCGAGCGGTATAATTTTAGCCGTTCTATTAATACACATTGTGATTTATCGATTCTTATTTTTAAGGAAGGGGTAAAATTTAATTAATCTAAAATATTTAAAAGGTTTTATGTTCAAGGCGGTTTAATAAAAAATGGAAAGCTACCATTGTTCCCGAAGTTATCCAGCTTGAACAATTATAATCCGACGATTTTTTTGTTAACATAAATAGAACATAAAACAGTACAGACACTCACTATCTTCACTTTGTCGATCCTAATTAATAATCTAGACTCAACAATATTCCACGTAATACCTTACTATGCTTTTCCATGGTGACTATGGAATGTTACCAGTTCACATGGTATTACCATTATTTTACATATTGACTACAACAAAATAGACATAACAGCGTGGCTATTCACCTGAGGACAATTCTAGCGTATTCCATAATAAAGGAGTATGAGATGTCATTCTGAATGTATTAGAAATGACGTTGCATGGGATATCTGTGACGAAATCATTTGGTGGTTCGGGTTTTTTTAAAGAATGAATGCGGAAAAAGTGATATGGTAAATTTTTGTTGTAAATGTAACAGTGTTAGCGGGGGACTTTCTAAACAATTTCGTATCAATTAGACTTTATAGGACGCCTGTTGTTTGTGCCTAGTTTCGGAGATTCGGGGCAGTCCAAGACGTATGTAGGTTAACATTCTTAACTATTTTTAAAATTAAAAAAAAATAACTAAAAGTAGTTTACGCTTTTTAGAAAATGAAAAAAAAGAACACGCGGGTAATACATTTTCGTGCATGTCGGTGTGGTAGACTTAAAATACATTTGTGACTTAAATATCTAAACGAAATGACTTCGTGTACTGAGTTTCTAGTATGTGCATATTTGCTCGATAACGTCATTCATAAAAGGAATTTACTATGTTCGATTTTATTGAATGACGATGAGCTACGATTCGAGTGAACGGCAATTTCTCATTGAACATTTAGAACACGTAAACAATGAGTTTCAATTTAGTTATTTAAAATAATTTTTCCACTTCTTATATCATTTTGTAAGTATAATATTAGCATTAAGCCTGTTACCTAGTAAATTTTTTGCATTATTAACCTTTATACGTATTACTAAAAGGGAACCGATGGAATTTATCGGTGCTTAGAGTGCCATCTTCTTTTGAAGGCAATCATTAAGGCAAACTTCACTCTTTATACCGTAGCTCTGAATCTGAAAAGTGAACTTGTGCTCTTTTCAAATCACTGGCGTAGATTGTTGTTTAGCCAGGCTATTCTTCTTCGGTCCACACTTCGCTTTCATTGTACGATTGGATGCAGCAGTTCGTATTTTGCATTTCTCATTACGCTGCCTAAATATTTCAGCTTTATTTTTTCTATCGTGTATAACACTTCTACTCTTTTGTTCATGCGCTTTAACATGGTTACATTTTTAACTTTGTCCTGTACATTTCCAATCCATGCATCTACGAATTGCGTCGTTTGTCATTTTGTGATACGAACCAGACCAATCGATCTAACAATAAGATAATATTTTTAATTATTTTTGTCAATACTTGTTTATAAGTTGTACAAATGGATTAACATATAATTTCCTAGGAATATTGTCAACCAATTCAATATTCCCTTAGCGGATTCAGAACCACGACCTTATGATTCATAATCTATAGTTAGAAATTAGGCTATTTGTGCCTATAAATTACAAATCTGTTTCAATGTTTATGGTTGCAATATTGACTTGGTACAAATTTATAGGAAGTGCGTTAATACGAAATAGTACTGTTACGTTACTTCTGCTTGCGTTGTTAATATTTATGCATCGTCTGAAAGAGACCACGGCCGCGTGTGAACTGAAAATTAAAATATCCGTAACGCGTTGTACGTGAACCGCCTCGTTGAGTAAGTAACTGTCCGTGTGTCGAGCTAGGCTTGACGGCCATTACACCGGCCACGTAACCTTCATGTTAATTCTTCTTGTATATTGATGAAATGATATTTGGTAATATATTGATATTACCAAATATCATTTCAGTTTTTATTATTATTCTATTTTTGCGTCTTTTTATATAACTATTACTTATATATTTAACTTTAAAAAATAACAACCTTATTAAATTTAAGTTTCAATTTTTATCTCAAACAAGAAATGGCTAGTTAGCATCTATAAAAAACGTTGATTTTTAAATATTACGACTTCATACTACGAAGTAATATTGGAAAACAAACAAAATAATTAAAACATCGTATGTCCTCTATTTTAATTATTGAGATATTATAATTAAAGTGATTACCTGCCCCGGTGTGGGTTACATTTTTGCGATAAAACGCAGTTACAAGTATTAACCCAATTCATATATTTTAAGACATTCTTTCAACATTAAAACTGCATTCCAATGTTTTCTTTTTATATTTGCGACACAACCTCTTTCTTTTTGAATAAAAATACGTCCAATTCGAGTGTATACAATATTTAATTAAAATAAGATAAGATCAAATTAGTGATATACTCAAGAAAGGCCATATTAAAAATACATGTAACTGACAAGTATATAAATGTAAAAGAAGTATGGAAACAAGGAAGTATAGATGCAAAATAATTGGAGGATCCTTGGGATTGAAAGCCATAATCTCTTCCTATCTCTCCGAATTTTTGGCGTGGGCTATTTATTCACTCATAATAAGTAAATTGTATTTTATGTTATTTTTAAGTTCTGTTGAGGCAGACATAGAAATCGCTGTTTTGTCTATTAGGTCCAATTTTTTTTTCAACAGTAATAAAGGATATCCGAACACAAAATAGAGAGGGTTGTCTGACACCTAGTTAGAACGCAGTTTCTTTCGCTGTATCCTTGTACTTTACTGTTTAAATAAGCTATATTTACTTTCAATTATCTCAATTAGCTTTAACTTTTGAAAACTCACTTTTTAACTGTAAAAGTTATAATACTCAATTATAAATAACTATATTATAAAATTAATTATTGAAATGAAAATGATATGTTATAAAACCTTTAAACGATCAATTCTTGTACATAATCTAAATTTCGAAAACGGCTCAAACGAATTTCATGAAATTTTGTGTGCAGGGGATTTCGTTAGCGATAAATCGTTCTACCTAGGATTCAATTTTATAAAACGTCGTTTTATCCGTGTTTTCAGGCACGGAATAAAAACGGCAATAACACTACCAAGCAGGTATAATAATATTATCAGAATAATAAATATCTATTCGGAAGCAACAAGACAATATAAAAAACGCGGCCGAGGGATGCTCGGTCCACACAGCTAGTATATAATAAATAATGTACAAAATTATATTTATATATTTTAATAAAACAAGAAATGAGCTGTCTTCGATACCCAGATGTCAGATGTTACTGTTGTAATTTCTTAGCCCGAAAACAAATGATAAGGTGCGATAAAGAACTCCGTTCTAACATCTAGGAAAAAACCGGACCATGTTACACGCCTACTTTAACCGCTAGACTACGAAGCAGTCCCAATAGGATAAGCTAACATTGTTTGTCTGTGTTTCCTTTAATTTATTTCTCTGTGTTTCAAGCATTAGCATTTGGCGTTCAGATCCTATTTTCGGGTACGTACGTAATAAATATTCAACGCTATCGGTTCAGTTACGCCGTGGGAACGAGTAACTGTGGAGAATGTGCTGCAGCCAAAAATTACAAGCTCATTTGCAAACTGCGTTTCGCTACAATGAACGGATTAATGATTCTGGACGAATTCGCTACAATTCCGATACGTACGATTTAAAATATGCAACAATTGCAAGGTCAATTTCGTGCAATGTATAAATTTATATATTTACAGATATCCATCTACATCCGACATACTTGCATACATTCAATTAATTTATAAATATATAATATGACATGATAATATAATGGTCACGTAAAAAGGAGACCACCTATGACGGTAATTTGGTACTACAGCTTTCTCTTCCCGAATACCCAGAGGAAGGATGTAGTGCTAAAAGAAATGTGTGATTGCCAAATTACTGATGACGATCTCGAGGACAGAGCGAAGAGGAGAAAAGTGAAGAAAGGTGATCACCACCGGATATATAGTTGGGAACAGAGAGAGAGAGATAAATCCTCTCCCTTAATTATAGATCATTAGGGATTTTTAGCCAATTTAACAACTATAATTTAAAAAAAATCTTAGCATATTCATAAATCGGTAAATATTCTTAGTGATTTCTAATTTACATTTCACGTCACGTTTATATTTTCATGTTCATTATTTCTACATGATCATTAAATGTGCCGATACTCTAACAAATACATATGGATATTGTACATTCTTAACAACAGTATTATTTTATTTTTTTCAACAGTTTTGATATAATAATGTAGGCATGAGTTCCATCATCATATTCGTGATATATTTGGGTAATTTCAACAATATCACGCAGCGTGAAATTTATAAACGTACATTGTTATTCATATATGACACGACCGTTTAAATTGAGGTTAGCGAACAAAAACAGTTACTGTGAATAATGCTCTTTGTTATTTAAACAAACATACATAATTTTTTTCTTACATTTATTCGCAAATTATGCATTGAATGAAACTAGTTTCTTAAAGTTAATCGCATTTAATTTGAATGATTTTTACATTCATACGTCACAAGTGACCATGAGTATGGTAACGTTATCGGAAAGTTCTCGAATATAAAATAATGTAAGCTGTGTTTTAATAGTCATAGAGAGCAACAGGACCAGTTGTTTGAATAGGGCAGCGTAACCGGGACAGACATAGACAAACTTACAGAAAACTAGCGTGGAGTAGATGTATTACACATCTATGAATAAGGTCCTGCAGTTTAAGCCATTGAAAGTGGAAGGAGAAGCCCTCACCAACCTTCCTCTTTTCTATTATTGGCACAGCTCAATACCTGTCTGGAGCTGTGCCAATATTAAACAATCAAATCTAAGCTCCGGTTCAACAAACGGGGATTTGGAAGCTATATTAAAAGTTCAAACTTTTTGGGGAAGCGGGAGGAGAAATGGAAAAGGTAGACTGTTCGCTCGCTTCGAGTCAGGACCTTGCTTACAAGTCAGATAATATGTACATTGATAAATTAACTCCAGATTAAATACTAACATTTAATCTAGATCCTGATCAAATAACAGATGAGGGTAAAAATTTCTTATGTAACATCTTACCCTAGTTAGTTTTGTGGAAACTAATATTGATTGAATTCATAAAACTAGACTAATTCAAGACATTATTTATTTTAAATGCTGACGATTAAATCGACATGATTTTCGAATCCGAAGTAGCTTGCAAGAAAGACTTAGTCTTTTGGATTTTTACATAAAAAGGCTTAATTAAGACTATTGCAAGGTATGGTGGGCTCAGTCCTGTCGAAAATAAACTTAAAAAAATATAAAATAATGTTTGCTTTCTATGTCTAACCCGATTCCGATAAAAGTCACAAGAGATTAGTTTTCTTTTGTCCGAGCTCAAGACCTATCCCAGCACCAGTTGTTTATTTTTTGCATTGTGATTAGTAGAACTTCCTTAGGCATAAAACAAGGTAAAGATACCTAAAGATATATTTGACCGTAATAATTAAGAGAATGGAACGTCTCAGTATATCTAGGGATATAACTCTACGTGAATATGTAACTAATTAAATAAAATATGCATCCAGGATCAACGATCCAGTTAAATTTAGAAATTATAACTGTCTACAATTTATTTGAATATGTAAATATTATTGAAGTACTAGCGGATAATGAGAAAACTTTAGATTTGCCGAAACAATTCTAGTACGATAAAAATAACACGTTATACTTAAACTATGAGCCTGTTAATGTCTAGTTAAAATCCTGATGTTGATCAATATTTGTGTGATTTTTTGTTTCAACTAAAATTGCTTGTGAATTCATTCCGTTAATATCCTATAGTATCTGATGGTTAACAATATAATTATATGTATTCATTCACCTATCCTGTTCCCACTAAGTCGAGCCAACACAATTCCCTCTTCTACGCTGTTATATTAACTGTCATCACACAATTCTTGTCTTGTCATCCGACACGCAATCCATCCATCTTTTCATAGGCCTACCCCGAATTCACATCTAAAACTCTCCTCGTTGATACCTTTCTTCCCGCCTCATAACGCGCTCATATGCTAACTCTTTGCTCCTCAATATAAATTTTATTTATTATTTATTTATTAAAATAAATGTATTTAGTAAAATCTTGATTACCGAGCTGCCGTACCGTATGTCAAGCGCTCGGCCGAGTACTCGCCCCAATGTTACGCACCGAGTACTCGGCCGAGAGCATTGTCTCGTCCGTTTACTCGGTACGAGTAATCAAGGTTTAAATGTTAATTCGGACGAGACACGAAGTATGTTCATTTTAAGTATGGTATAAACCAGTATATGTACGTTTGAAATCATCACACTTATTGTTTGTACGTTTTTTTAGTCGAATGATCACTTTCCTGTGGCCTCGTAATGTTTTTCCCACTATCGATTTAGCGATTGAAATCGACAAAGCCCATCAATACGGTGAGTACCATACAAGTTGAAAAGAAGGATGAAACTGGACATCTACGTTCAGTACCTTTCATAAACTTATTATATATAGGGTTACCTTGTTAATTAAGGTTAGTACTGTCACTAGTCCTTTTTAAGTTAAATAGCAACACTAGTTTTATGGTAAGGTTAGCGTGGTATGTGGAAGGATGAGTGACATTTAACGATTAAGTAATGAGAATGACTGTGGATTGGTTACAAGAGTAGAGGAAGACCGAAGAAAGTATGGATGGATTGTGTGAAAGAGGAGGCATGAGGCATGAGTAAGAATTGAATTCAGGTATGACGGAGAACATACTATGCCGACCTCAAGTAGACTGGAAAAAGACAGGGAGATGCTGATGAACAACACAAGTTTTACCTTGTCACGTGTATTCTTTATTATTCACTTAAGTGAACTTCGGATCTATTAAAATACACTTCACCAACAAATAAGCGGGAATGTGTAACGTCTATATTCAACATTTCCTTGTCTATAAAACTAAATGAAAACATAAAGTATCAATTGAAGTGATACTACGTAAGTACACTTAAATACAATCGTCTAAAAGACGAGGATTTTAAGAAAAGTACTGTTGAAACAATGGTTACTGTTAGCCGAGGCGTAAAGGAGCGGCGTTCGGCTTCACAGTATAATGAGCGTGTTTAAACAAAAGTTTGTCGAACCTTTTTTGTTTGGGATAAAAATATTGTTTGTTTAATTTTTAATTATCTGTAGACTGCGTGGATAAACGGCTATTGACTGATTGGCGACGTGGATGATTTCTAGACAACTAGATAATTTTTCTACACAAATAAACTGGTAGCGTAGGTAGCGCATATTTTGTGATAAGGTACAGTTCGACTGGGTCTTGGACTTAAAGAATACCAATTTATATACCAGAAGTATTTATTAGTAATGAGTTTATACATTAAATTGATTAAAAAGGCATTTTACGGTCTTTTTAATTTTTCTTTGATCAACATATAAATTAATTTTAAGAATATTATTTCACTAAAATACTATATGTATTATAAGAAGTAAATTTTTATTTAAACTGTAATCTCAAAATTTTATTAAAACTGCATATGGATAACCCAAACTGATTACGGATAGGAAATACTATTTACAAGTTTCTGCACATAAAACATAGGTTGTAAAGTATTCACAAACATAAATCTAGACAAACATGTTCATAAAGCTAAACTAAAATGAGCTCGAAAGATTTCGTGACTGGTATTTCTAATTGGCGTTAGCATTAAGGAAACACGGGATAAATTTTATGTTATTGATGCAAGTTAAATTCAAAGTAGACTTTACGACTCCTACGAATGCTGTCACGAAGTTGAGTCGTGCACCTAGCTGATACAATTTCAGTAACGAACGGGAAATGTAATGAAAATGCAATAATTAAGCCCTAACGAACTAATCGCGTTTAGTGGCAGCCAAGTTTTAGTGCCGTTATTAGGTTTCATATGAAAATTGTAGCTGCAAAACATCTATAAAGATAATTTAGTGTCCATTAAATTGTAGCAGATGATTTGAATTCACTTTGAAACCTGTCTTGCTTATATTACCTGGTTTTAATGGTTAAAAAATATTTTTCACGCCTGAGTACTTGAATTGTCTTCGATGGCAAAGAGCAAGAACATTTCTATACATAAATTATATAGAATTAAGTTATTATGTCTATACTAGATGTTGCTCGCGAACTCGAAAGCTTTTGTTTCTTCTTTAATGTGATAAAATTTCCAGATAGATCTTGAAATTTAATCAAATTGTTATGATGGTAAAAGATAGTCGAAATGATGCTTTTATGTTGTTCCTATTCCTCGGGAACAGTTTATTTTGTTTATCATTAGGTGTCCCGATATTTTATACGACCTATAAGATTTTTATATTAGAATAGATTATAAATAAGATAGTTCGTAAATAGTTTTCATTCACCCACAAAAACATTAAAATGAGTACTGAGTTGTTGAAATATAATGAGCCCAGCGATGTAGGCTAGGCTAGGATAGTACTTAGATTCTTTACTAAATCCTGGAATCCCAATCTCCCTCTGGGATGCCCTGCAACCGGGTCTACGTCAGCTGGTTCCATTTTTTTTACCTCTTAAAGAGTTATCACTACATACGATTAATTGATCCCCAATCAAACATTAATTGGCGATATTAAACTGGTTTCTATATTATTAATAAGTTATCAATGAATGAAATGCAATTCCAACAAAGAGTTGACACCGTTAGCAGTAATGTATTTAGTTAATGTCGCGAGCTCCAGTAAAACTAGTTTACGGACTGATTGCAATTATTATAAGGTATTAATATAAATCAATTGCTTTATGATAATAGTTTCAAATTAGTAAGATTAGTTTTTTAAATTGCTATAAAGCAGTCCTATTAGTTCCTAAAATAATTACTACAATTTTTACATTCAAAAATGATTATCTCATAATAATATTTACAAAAGCGAATGCTTTTCTATGAAATATTTGTCCAATTCTTTATCATCATTCATGGTTAAGGAAACCTTTCCTCATAAGGATAAAGGATAGGAACGGGAAGAGGATTGGACGGGGAGGGGGTTAACGGGGAAAAGGAAATATCCTCATTCCTGTTTGTGCGCCGTTAAAGGTAGGTAATACATCTGCAACACATTTGCTTGTTGCGGATGTCTATGGGTAGCGCTCACTCAACATCAGGTGATCCGTTTGCTCGTTTACCACCTTCTTCCATAAAATATATTAATTAATAAAATATAGTTATTACTTTTTAGCATTAGATTAAAAGGTAATAATATTCATCAGTGAGAAAGGTGTGCCAGGGCAACCATAATCTCTGCCTTCCCATGGGTTAAGACCTAAAATGCATACTTATTTATAAAAATAAAAGGTGTTACAATATGGTTATTTCCTCATGTGTCGACAGATACTTTTTATTACTAAAACTCATAGAAGCCTAAGACATCAATAGAAAATGTTTAAAAGTAATGAAACAAAAATGACAATCTATATTATTTGGGTTAAACGACGTGAGAGCTCTTTACTAATTAGTTTACATCTCATTAAGGACGCTCGTGTTGTTAATAAATCTCATTAAGGATAATTATTTTAATGAAGACAATGACCACGAAGGTTCACGTATTAAGATACTAATTGGACGTCCATAATGCAATTATTGAGTGACAACTTGTCAAGCAATTTTATGGATGACCTGCGAATGGCCGCGACTTTGTAAGGATAGTTTCACCATACAACTTTTCATCCCCTACTTTAGGGATTGGATTTAGAAAAAAACTTTTTTTAGTGCTCGCCTACGTAATAGCAGATATCTCTGTGTAAAATGTCACGTCTCTATTATAGATCAGTACAAACGCTGTTTTTAAATGAATAGTTTAAGTTCAAACAAATAATCGTACGAAGACGTATTTGAAGCAAGTTTTTAACTATCCATAGAGATGTAATGTTTATGTTTCTTATCAATAGTTTGTTTCTGTTTGCATACTGGAGGAGGCAAATGCTTGCTTTAAAAGTAACAAGACTATGCGATTTATTGACTTAGAAGAGCCAGGTATACACATAATTGCTCGCGCAAATAAAATATAACCAGATTAATTTATTAAGCGGTGATAGCTCTGTAGTTAAGCCTTCCACTTGTTGATGGTTTGAGAGTTTTTACTTTTTTTGTTTTAATGTTCACACCAGTAAAAATTGTGCTCGATGTATGAGTATGAAGTGTATTTTTTTTACTTTCTGGTTCCTCTCTTTGTTCATCACTCCTTCCCTGCCTTTCTATTAATCATCAACCTAGTAGTCACTTCTTTCTTGCTCATCTTTCACGCAATCCATCCATATTTACTTAGGCCTATCAACATGTCTCTCCATATTCAAATCTGACACTCTTTATTATCGCTTCTCATTACAAGCCATTCCATGTTATCTTTTCTCCTCGTACATCTCTTTGTTAGAAAAATATTTCTTTTATCTAACTACCAAAATATTTATTTCTTAATTGTAACTAAAATAATTGAAAAATGATCGCAAATCACTTTCATGTAACAAGACAACAAAAAGCACAGCGTCTGTATAATCGCGTGTATTCTATGACATATGTATACGTACTAACCCTACAAAAAAGAGTGACATTTACAGAATTAGTGGCTAATACCATTTATATCTCCTTGCTGTCTCTTTATTCCTCCTCATAACTAGTATATTTCTGCTGACCGTACTGAATGTATACCAATTCATGCATTAGTATAGATGTACCTTATTTTATTTATTTTCTCTCACCATATACGAGTGTAGACTTTTCTTTGACAAAACGATCTTTATCAAATCTGTCATACCAGCTTCAAGTACACTCTAAGTAAACAAACTCAGCCATTAATTCCAACTTAACTTTTCTTCTGTATTTATTTATAAGTTCCAGAATAATTTTCTAGTATTATATCTGAATCTGAACTCACAATAAATACGGGCATAGGTTAGAAGGTTGTTTTAATAAGATCAGTGCGTATAGTGCAATATAAATGTTATTGCAAGGGACACGGGCGAGGCCTTTGAATAACATTCTGATGATTTATTTACACAAGTCATAGAGCAATCAGAGCGGAGCGATACGGATGCGGTATTTACCACCGACGTAGAGTTTCGATGGTTATCATACCTTGAAACGTGCCAGACTGATTTGTGAATTACTGTGTACGTAGAGATGTTAGCAGTGTATATATTTAACAGGCTAAGCCCCGCGGTTTCACAAGTTGCGAAATTTAACCCACAATTGTCCAGCCTAAGCCGAACCCTATTTAATATGGTTGATCTGAAATCAACTTACATTGAATTTTTTCTCCATACAAACATCTATCCCTTGTTTCAGACCTTTAGTAGATGAATTTAAATTTCCTTTCTTATTGCTCGCCCACATATTTCTGTGCAAAACTTCAAGACTCTAGGCCAGCCAGCCAGTAATTTGGGCTGTGTGTTTATATATCACTCAGTCAGTTTCTTCTTTTATGTGGATGATGTTTCAGGTTTCGTTATTAGTTTTGGCTTGCTTAGATTATTTTATATTTGCGTTAAACACATCTTATTTCTTTTTAGTAAAAGACTTTGATTACATTTGAACAACTTTAAGTTAGAATGTGAAATAAGCAAGATTTGTAGTCCACGCTGTGATTCCTTCTTGGAGCGTCAGTGTCAAGTTACTAAAAGGAGTTCACCCAAAAGTCAAGCCAAGGTATATTGTATATTATATATATACAGCCTGCAACAATCGAAAATAGTTTATTCGTTAGCTTGTTTCACAGGGTGCAAAATTGTAACAATAAATATGCATTAGACTGGACGATAATGCTATAATTTATATAGATTTATAGCTGAGTTCCGAGGTTTATAAATGCATATTCACAATGAGTTTTCTAATGTAACGCTATGTGGTTTTTTTAAACTTTTAAATACAAAACAAAAGTTACGCATGATAAGATTCTATTTACTCAATAAAATAAACGAACGTCGTCAAAATAACATTTTTCGCTTTGACTTCGACCCTCAAATTACTAGGAGTTTGATCGTGTCGCCAACTACGCTAAGCTAACCCAAAATTTTTAGTGGTCAAGCGTGTATAGGTCAGTTTCAGGCTATACAAAACTGAAAACAATTAATTCTTAACATGTTGGAAACTGAAGCTGAAAATCAATACATTTTTTTTTTTTTGGTTTATTGGTCCTTCGGTCACACAGAGCGATATAATATACATATATAGTATATTGAATGGTAGTTATAGATCCATTTTTCAGAGATCAAAATGACTACAAATAACACATACATGTAAATTTTGATATAAGAGTAAGTTTATGTTGGAATTAATATAGTAATATTAATTTGGCTTCAATTGGTATAAAATTCCATTACGTATACCAGATAATGTCAACACGTTATTTCTTTGACAAAAGACGACGAAAGGATAACCGTGTATTCAAGTAGACTTCAAATGATGTATGGTGCACTCTTCCCTCATGCCTTTAAATCCTTTCCATATTTCTAGCTAAATAAATAAATATGTGCTCACGCCCGTAACCCTGTGGGGTAGGATGAGATCATAGATTTCCATTTGGCACGATCCTGGCACACCTCTCTCTTGCTTCTTCTACATTCATACATCTACGCATGCATGCTCGTCGGTTATGGGTGCTCTTTATATCGCCCTTTTTAGTAAGTCACTAATCTGATCGATATAAGTTGTCCTAGGGCGTCCCCTACCAACACTGCCACTCACTTTTGCTACATAAATTTGTTTCGATATTCTCTCTTCATTCATCCTTTCAACATGGCCAAACCACCGAAGCATACCTTTCTTAATTCTAGTAACAACATCCACTTCTAAGCCACACTTTTCCCTTGAAGTGGGGGCTAGTACAGTACTAGTACTATTTCTAGCTACTATAGTGTAATATAATTTGAAAGCTTATTAATTTTCATTGCTAAAGTCCAGGAACTGATTTAAGACACCTCTATAAATTCACTGCCGCGACAAAGCAATAAATTTTCCCGTCAACACTCTGTCAACTTTCCATGCTCACTATATTTGGTCGTTCGCCGACCGTTAACTGCGTAATCTGATCCTCTGACTACGCGAAAGATTCTCGAGTACTTGTTTAAATGACATCGTTTCTTTGACGTCCCAGGTTCGTTACCGACGCTTCATTAAATTATTGTTATAAGAAATAATCGTACTCTTCCCAAATTTTTAATTAATTACCCCAAACACTTTTCTTCTTGAATAAGAGGCATCTTATTTTTAGTAGCAGCAATTATAGTTATTAGTAAAATATATAAGCCTTTGTTATTACTGCCTAATTTTGAAAACTCATACGGATGATATTTGTGTACAGATTTCGGAATAAAGTATATTAGTATAACATAGGAGCATTTTCAGATAAGAGCGCCTGATAAATTAGTGATGTAAGCCTGACTGACGGTGGAGGGGATAAGGAGGAAAGGGAAATAACCATTTTCTGTTTTTAACCTTCTCAGTCCATTAAATTTAGGCAACGCATCTGCAACTCATTTCTTTGTTGCAGATAGCTAGCGGTCACTTGAATCATATCGGGTGAAACGCATGCTCGTTTAGCACCTTATACTATAGTAAAAAAACTAAAAAAAAACTGGAAATAGCATGCAGGAAGCAGTTTTCATTGTATAACGATTCTATTTACAAGTAATAAATATAATTAGCATTATGTTCAGTATTGCTTGTGGTCACAGACCGCGTGCTATGTCTATATTAATTTAAAACGAGCACACAAAAAAGTCTACCATCGCGACTTTTAAATAGCCATTAATTTCGCATCGGCGTTGTTTTTTATAAACTCGCATACGGCGCGTTAACGGTCGCCTCGTCCACATTATGTCGAGTACGTCTGTAAAACGATTTAACGCACTCCACTAATGCTCTCTTCATTATTTCATCGACTCTAATTGTTTGCAAACATGCGAACAACTCTAGAATATATTTGCTTGCCACTTCGCCTTGTTTCAAGATGAGTTTTTTTTATTCGCAAATTGCCTCTGTACCGAGACCTAATTGGACAATGAGTACTTATTAAAAACAGCTATAGTGACAAATGATAAGTGGCTACAACTTGACCGCAAATTATAAATATTTACCTTGTCTATTGGAATGGATTTGTAATGGGTAAACATTCCCGTTTGCGTCTTCGATGGATACTTACAGATTAACTTCTAGGATTTCTTTAACGAGGCATAGCGTACGGTTGAATTGAAAGTAGACAGTTTAAAATATTCAGACCGTCTCGTTATAAACTGAAATATTGTTTCTCACGGAGCTGTTGACGGTCGAGAGACGGTGACGCTGTGAGAATCTTAAATGGGGTAATCTTGAATTCGTGTGCGTCTAACAAATATCAAGTGTATCAAGCGGAGAACAGTTATGATTGAACTTCGAGTGAAACTAGTTGAGTTGCACGCGACTGTAAAAAGCGATGTAGCAATAAAATACCTACCGACTTACGAGATCCATAATGCTGTAATTACTATTGACGAGGTGACATCGCGTAGACTACGATACGATGGAATTTGTTATCTATAATTATAACATGTTTTTATTGTATTTATTGGTTTTGTAGGAAAATTTTCTTACTATGTGAAACCGTGAGAATCTTAACCCTGTGTAGGCAACAAGAAACTATACTGCGATAAATGTTTAATTAGAGTATTAATAGAACAATTGTACCCTTTTTTATCAATTATCGAAATTATTAGGAGCTGATAAAGTTGTTTCGAATAATTTTAGGGAGTAGAGGGCGCTGAAGTTCTCGTTAATTAATTAAAAAGACATTTCAGTCAGTGATCTATGATGAAAGATGTAAAAAAAATTATGTATGTGAAACGTAAGTTTTTAATGATGAAAATAAAAATAACAACCGAACTAAATCTAAATGAATAGAACAACAGAATTCTAAATGAGTAGAAATCAGGAAAGTTTTAGATTTAGGCGAGACTTGTTTGTTTAAGTTTGTTCTCTTCTATCGAGAATTGCTTCTGTGGAAATTTTTATTCTTAGGATATAATTACAAGATTTTTACTCAACTCCTCCTTTATCCTGTTAATGTCAGGATAATGCGGTAAATGTGCGAAATTATTTTCGTATTTTTCATAAATCATTATTCATGCAGGGAATTTGCTCGAAGTTATTTCTGAACCATGTTTTATTTCTCCCTTGTGAATAAAATAATGATAAGTTGAAAAATCCTACTACGATTAGACGTCTAATTCATTCTAGTAATCAGTTTTATATTTATGACGTTGCCATAAAACAGGTTCTAAAATATATTTATAAAAATTAACATCAAAATAAAGATACCTTATTTTATTGTGAATGCTTTTTAATTAGCTCATGTCTGGTATTGTCAGAAGTAACGAAAAGCTAACAGAGAAAAAAAAATTATTAGATCATTGAAATAATTTACTAATATTTTTAACCTTTCCATTTAAGCTTAAAAGCTTGTGCTTGGACATGGTTTATGGCCATAGTCGAATGGCGGATTCGAACCTTCGACCGATCGGCACGATCGGCAATCCCTACCTTTAACCGTTAGGATATTGGCGCTTTTAAAATGATATTCTACGATTAATATACGACTAATTTTACAAATAGAAATATGTATGCATATAATGGACGACGTGTAGCTGTAAAAAATTAAGATATTAAGGTTCTGTTATTCCAGTAGAGATAAATAGAAAACTGTAGAACTTCGCGCTACTGAAAATTCAAACTATCTTACTACTCGTCTATAGTTTCAAATGAAAAAGTAAAAATATAGTAGAAATCTTATGATGGCATACACTGAAGTAATTTACTTTGATGTACCATAATTTTAAGTAAAATACTTAATGATTTAACTCAGAACGAGGCGAGAATTACGTGCAGGAAGGAGTGTATTTCCATAAGTGTCTGAAAAAACAATATTATTCAAATGCAGATTGTCCGCCTACTTGCGGCGAAGAAGACAGGCTTAGCGGGTACTGATAGCGAGAAGAGAATTGTGGCCTGGGGCGGGACAAGTAAAGATTCTATAGATAGTCATTTAAAGATGCGTACAAGTATGATATTGATAAAAGATATTTTTTATGAGTTTAAAAGGATAAATGCAGTTATTTAGTGAACACATTTACTGCATATTTAATTTGTACTCTTATTTTAAATTATTCCTTCCACAACATGCGTTCCTTCTACCACATTCAGCGACTTCATATGATGCTGTCCTCACAAAGTTATCCCCACGGAGGGGCCGTGGTTAAGATTTTCCTACCGATTTGACGTCGCCATTTCCTAAATGTTAATTAACAAAATTGTCAATACTTCAAATGCTCAAATGATATAAGCCGATTTAAAAAATATAAATACTTTAACCAAAGTCAACAGCGCGGTTTCGAAAGTAGACCGATTTTATAGGATTTTTTTGTAACATTAGGATAATAATGTTCCACTCCGTGCTTCAAATAATAAAGTACAGAATTACCGACTTTCTTTCTTGCTAACAGGCCATTCACTTTCCGAATAGGTTTTTTTCTTTTGAAAAATACGCATTAGCTTCGTCTGCGGTCTAGCTATTACCTTTGATCTAGATTTAGGCAATCTAATAAATCACAACGGGCTCGAGTTTATGAATAATTTTGTGAATTGATACAAGTCTCGATGTTCTGTTACTTCCCGTAATTTACTTGTTTGATTTCAATGTTATAATATTATTATATATTGACTACTGTTATTAATGCAGCTTGTATTGAAATAATATACAATATGATGCTATATACGTTAGCGGTGTTATTAATCGTATTTTTCTTTGATGATCAGGTTTTTGTTTTTCCTATTCGTGCAATAGTTATTTGCAGTCAACTTCCATACTAAGTGTTACTAATAAGATGTCTATTAAACATATCCCTCCGTAATAACCATGAAAGCATAATACATTTAATTAAATACAATTTCACACTCAACTCAATTTCCCCTCTTAACTATATCACTACCTACTACTCAGTTAATTTGCGGTAATGTAATAAGAATCTTAACAACATGTCGAACAGTAAATTGTGCATTACCGAGAGAGTAACTTTCACTGCTAATGAAAAAAAAAGAAAAAAGACCGGAAACATCGTTCACTCGTGTCTTTTATGTCGAGCGGCCTTCGTGCATCACTTTGAGAATACGTATTTACCATATTTGATGTTAATTAGTGTGTTTATGATTCAATAACTTTTTATGTCTCATAAGGTTAAGCTTATAAACCTCAGATGATGTATTTTAAATATTTTATCTGACAAGAGAAAGTTGTGTTGTATTTGCAATTGTAAATCACAATAAAATAAATTACAATTGTCGATTGTTTTCGATTTGATTTCTCATAAACTAGCGAACCGTCCCGGTTTCGCCCGGGTAGTTTCTCCCTACAAAATTTTATCGCATACTTTAGACCTTTAAAAAAAGTATAATAATAGAAATCTCTGTGTAAAATATTAAGTTGCTAGGCAGTCAGTGAATTTCTTCTCGTATATATTCAGAAGAAAGATGATACTAAAACATTTAAGGTTTATCCGACCGTTAAACAAATACAGGAACACAAGCTGGGCCAATCTGAACATACCCTGTAAATTTCGTCGAAATTGGTCGAGCCGTTTCGGAGTCTATAACGAACATACATACACACATCTTTTATATATGTATACAGATATATAATTGGCGTTTTATTACATTCCAGGAAGACCGCGAGTGGTGTTATATTCTTTAACAAGAGTGCTCCTACATATCTTGCGTGATATTTTGAATTGATTTTATCGTAATTGCATAATATATTATATTGATCGGTTAACGAGTACATTTTATAGGCACTTCTCTTGAGCGCTTGACATCCAATTAAATGACCGCACCAAACATGCCGTCGCTTTGGTATGAATAATTTTTGTTTATAAAGTCTACACCGTCAATGATAAGTATATCTCGACGAATGTTATATTTTATAATGAAGTTGCTTATTCTAAATCGTAAGTAGAAACTTAACACTCTTGGGAGCAGCAACCCTGGCTTTTTTTATTATTTATGAGTGTTTATTTTGTTGATCGTGAGGTTTTATTAATTAAAAAAGCTTCTAGTAGTTTCTAAGTCGTGAGTATAGTAAATGGAATTAAGCATATGTTGTTTTAATTTATTTTAAATATAAATTCCTTCATTCATAGTGTATTTTTAGAACCGAATAATTTTGTTTACAGTCAGTCGTACTTAATAATTGTTTAAAAGACATACAAGCTTATAAATTTGTTTACAAAACAAATTATGGTTTGCAAGTAGAAAACAATGGTACCGGAATAATTATCGTTATTTCACAAACTCGTTAGCGTCGACAGAGTAGGTCTGTGGTGCATCATATGAATTTCGCCGCACTATATAGGTTGTCCGGAAATTAGGCGTATAACGGAAGACCACAGATTTTTTGGCCGTAATATGACGATTTAATCCATATCCAAAGTTGCTTACTTTGGGCGCTAGAGGGCTTTTTCAAGTCCGGTAATCTATATCGGTAATAAATCGGTGAAAATCATATCTGAAGCCCTCTTAGTATTATCTCGTTCAGTTATTTCCGGACACACTGTATAATGTAATAAACGTTTTCATTTCCAAGTTGCTAACACGTGTTAAGCATTAGCTTACCTTACATTTATCTCGTTTCGGTCATCTCTTACACCGAATTATTCAGTTCCTATCTAATAGCCCATTGTTAATTATATCTTATCTGTTACAGATCGGGGGATAAGTGTGAAGAAAGACGAGCTAGCGCGTGAGTATATAATTCTTTTAATTACTTTGTGGGTGTGAAGAACTCTAAAGTCGTACTTTATACTTGTTCACACGAATGGTGGAACCTTAAACAGATTGTTAGTGTATGATCATTTGTTTGTTTTTAATTACATTTAAGTTAGTAGTATAAAACTAATTTAATGGATGTTATTGCGTATAATTTTAACAATTTGTCGGTCATTTGTGACAATGAGTGGCAAGTACTGGAAGTGTCGGACAATTAAATTATTTTAATGTTTTTAAATCCGGGAAATAAGTCCGTTCAAGTGACTTTTAAATATCACTTGATATCCAATTGTTGAGTAGAATCGGAGTTGAATTGTTTTTTTTTTTAAAGGATTTTTTGAACCTTCCTGTTTTTATATCTATATATGATGTTTTATATTTCG
>JWHW01052112.1:196666-214974 GCA_000931545.1 Papilio glaucus | reverse complement strand
TATATGTATAAAAGGACAATTTATAAACATTTTATATAGCCTGAAATGTATACAGACTCAGGTGTATGGACAACGGATAAAATAAAATATAATTCACAGCAAAGGGCAGCCCTAATCAGTGACGGTGGCGGTGAAGGCCGCACAGAGGCCGGTCGCCGACCGCGCTATTTATATTGTGACGGCAACTCGGCAACTCGTCCGATTGCGCACAGAGCAACTAATAACAGAGGCGGCGAGGGCGTGGCTATTAAAATATCGCCTTTTATGGGCATTCTGTATTCAATTTTGAAACGAATTACCGCACGTTGCATTAAAATAAATTATATTATTATTTATGTTTATTTTATTTTTTTAAATAAAAGAATACAAAACCAATTTTGATCTTTATATTTTCGAAACATATTTAATTGATGAAAGCACAAATAAAAGATAAATCAGAACAAGGTAGTGTAATGCTGGCAAAAAAATCAGTTTCAATATAAATTCTATTATAAAATGTAATTGGGGAAGGGGGAGTAACTCCTCTTACTCCCCCTGCCCCAATGATAGAAACGACGACAGTAAACTGCTCCCACAACAACTGATCCTTCTAACTATTAAATGTTACTCACAGGCCTTCTTTCTGGTGTGTGACAAGATGCATCTTGATGTGGTACTTGGTGTTGAACATGTGCGCGCATACCGGACACAACCGGACACTCGTACCGGACCACATACTGGTCTGTCCTGTGCGTCGCGTCGCGATGTGCTTCTCCAGTTTACGTGATGATGGAAAACTCTTCGAGCAGATGTCGCAGGTGTACTCCTTCTCTGCTGTGTGGTGCTTCCGTGTGTTTCGTTTAGACTCTAAGCTATCGCTGCTTATCAATTAAATAAAGACACACAAACTAATTGTTTGGCTTATATCTTTACTAAACGTTAGATAAGTAGTAAGACCTAATTGTATTTCCTTGCATATTTTCTCATATCTTTATTAGCGCTCTTAAGCTTTACACATATTTATCATTCGATATTTAATTTTAGCTTTAATAGCTGCCTCTAAATTTATTTAACCTATGTCATTGATTGAATGATGGTGGTAGCACATTCGTGTGCTGTGATGCACCTTCACTCACTTCACCGTCGTATTGAGTTGATGGCCAGCAGCTGTCACCGTGAAATTGATGTAATGCTGTCGATTGCTTCGTACTGCATAGTAACATCACCGACATCGATCTTAGATTAAAAGTAAAGTAGATAAACTTTAGAGGGGTTACTATTGGGTCTTGTTATTGTTTGCTTTGTTAATAGATAATAGATAAAACGAAGATAATTTATGATGTTGAGTTGAGTAATTCTATCTTTCAGAAGGGATCAATCAACCAGAATTGATATGATCTGTGATCAACAAGCAGTATCTTTGATTACCAGAGTTTTTAAATGCGTATTCTTGTCAAATTTCAGCTGTCTCCGTTTTTCATCCTGGATCAACTTAGGTTATGTAAAATTTCACCCACCTTCGTACTCGCCATATTCATAAAATTTTGGTACACGTATTTTTAGTTACAATATAAAATGAGGGAACACATAGGAAGTTCACAGACATTCTAGAAATATTAAATCATATGTTTTTAATTATTATTAAGAAAAATGTAGGTGCTAAATAATATAGGAATAAATGCTAAGAGAATAGTTGTTAGTTACTATTAGCTTTGACTTAAAAAAATCACATTAAGTTATTACGAGTCTTCAGGGTCATGCACTAGCATTTAATTTATGTCAAGAGATTGTAACCCCATCGGCTTATATTTTAATCACAATATTTATTTAATTAAATTAAAATTCACTTCAATGTCACGATTAATACACTTGTATTTAATTTTTTGTGAATAAAAAACGTAAGAATATTTTATCGTGAATAAACATTTCACAAAGATAACTTAATGATTGTTTACATAAGTCAAACGTCAACCTATGCCACAATTTAAGGCCTATAATTTTTTTTTCATAAGATGGAACAGTCAAAGGTTTAATTCTAGACAATTAATTCGTTTACGCAAATGTGAAGTGAACATAAAATGAACTTGCTATGTCTAAATAATTGCGTGTTTAAACTGCACGTGGCTATTTTTAACCGATCAATGAATTTTTTCCCTAACTACATAAATGCTTAACGTTTAGCTTCAGTTCTCTAGACATAGAACTGGTTTTTTTCCCTTCTTCGTAAAAATATCGAACTCATGTTGCCTCTTATGAATTTTCACAACCCACCCTCCAACACACCCTTAACCAACAACAATAAATATTAATAGTAAAACTATTTATAGGCATTGAGTATTTAAATGAAGTCTTCAATTAACCGTCATTAGATCTTTGCTACAATGAGAGATGTAAAAAACAACAAAGATAAAAGAGTGGTAGATCCCGGTACAGTAACAGCCGTTAAAAACACAGGCACGCATAAGGACTGCCGACAGAAGCGAAAACTCAAAGTAGGTGGAAGGGAGCACGAAAGTGTTCAAAAATAAATAAATCATCAACACGCTCAAAAATAAACGCTTTTATTTTAACAATAACATTCAAAATTGAATACAAGAAAAAATAGTGAAAAAAAGTTCTGGTCATGGTTGAGCGTGTTTTTCACGCGAACCTATAATATTTTCTCCTACCAAACATTACCTAACGTAGCTACAAAAGGTTTTCACTTCAAAAATAAAGCCTAAGAAAGAGCTTTCTATGGTAAAATAGTTTTAAAATCAGTTCAGTATTTTTTTGGATTTATTTACCCGGAACGAACAAACAATTCTCTTTATAATATTAGTATAGATTTATAAAGGATTCACATAAATATAAGAGTACTCGTATGTGTAGATGTAAGAAGCAAGAAACTTGTGACACATGCTATGAAATTTGGTACCGATTTTTTTGGGATAACACTGTCCTGGATCGCCAATGAGTCCTCCTAATTTTGTAAGTGCTTTAAGTTACACAATTCGAATATAGAAATAAACCCCGTACTACACTGAATTATTGCTCGTACGTCATACTTATTTAAAATGATAAAGACGTAGATCTCAAATTGATTATGATGGAAAGAGGATCGTGATTTTCTCTAGATGGAATTAGAGCTCGCTTTGTAAATCTTTGAGGCGTGCATAAGTCGATAGGTTGGTACAGTTACAAGCAATAAAACTTTACATTATTCATTTTTGTAAGTTTATGTCATGTATATTACATGTCTTCTAACAGTTTGATGTCATTAAATGTCACCAAATAATTAAAAAAATTTATGTTATTAAACTCTCTTTATTTTGTATTTAAATAACTTTTATGTGTATATTAGTCAGATAAAGTTAAATGTTTCCTCGTAGTTATGCTAATATTCGATTAGGGTTTTCTCCATTATTCGATATTAAAGTATGGTAACTTAAGGTATCATTTTATTACCCAATTTTAAGTAAAGAAATAATATATTGTATTGTTAACATTAATCTGATTCACTACAGTCATTCTTATCAGTATTATGTAATATTGTAGTAAACAAAACAAAACTTAATACTTATTGTACGCGACTGTACCCCGCCCTGTAATGATATCGGTCGAGTGGAATAATTTCAGGTAATGATTATCAATTGTACACCTTTAGGGCGCTTTCGAAATCCATTATACCATTCGATATGCTGTAACAAAACTTTTATAAGCATTTATGAACCTTGGTGAAAGACAAAAAGTAAAGGAAACAATAGAGCTGTTTAGTAAAGTGATTTTTTTATGCGTAGAATTTGATATTAATACTTAATCAATGTTTACTCTAACGTCTACTATGCGCAATCGAATTTGACAGCGTAAAAAGTAAAGTAAGAGATATCCTTGGTTATAAATAAATCGTGTTAGCGACACCATGTATCACTCATCAACAAGTGCATAGATTTTTTAACTTATTGAATTTCTTTCCGCTCCGAATAACCTCAAAATTAGATAAATAAAAATAAAACAATCGAGAAAATCTGTTTACGCGTACATAATCTCTCATACAATAACACAAACTAAATAGAGTATATAATTGACATAATATATAATCACACATTCTAAGTAAGCCTAAGTAATAAAACGAAAAACATCGTATGTCTCTAGGTGCTTCAATTAGGGGAATAGACCCGAGTGCAACCCATCCAACAATGTCTTCAAAATGCAGCTAAAAGGTAACACAAAATAAATTTATTCTAAGGCGAAACGAACATTGTTTTTATAATATATAATTGTATGAAGACATTACAAACGTATAAAAGAAAACGTAAGCGATACAAATTACAAATTAGTAGTTATTGTTGACGGCGGACATGCTCTCTGCTTTTTATAATAATCTTAGAAAAACAAATTTGTATTAATCAGACCGATAAAAATGGTTTTCATAGAGTGTGTGTAGTTGCGGCTTGATGAGATTAATTGCAAGGAGCACCGAGCCGTATAATTAACATCCCTCCTCGGAGTATTTATAATCTGTGTAGATATTTTCAACAGCACGCAGTATTCGATGGAAGTAATTTTAAAAGATTTAAAAGCTATCTTTAATTGAATACTGGACACGGTGAACATAATTTAATGTTTCTCAAACGTTTTGCATTCTAGCATCTGTACAACGGACGAAGGTTAAAGCGACATTTGATTTATTATCATTTAATAGCACCTATTTGAATTAATGTGCCATACGTTTTTGACACTAATTGAGTAATGATTTCGTAATTTTTGTCATTTAACTGTTATAAAATGACCAATTTGTTTTAGATTAGCCGCAATGATTATAAAGACTTTAATGTATTTAGTAAAAGCAAATGTTCCTGCATAACAGAACATCTGTCCCCCAAAAGCATACGTTTAGTTTGTAGATTCCTTTTGTGGTGCTATACAAATATTTTACCTTTTATGAATTCTGGAATATTTAAAATCGAAGCGCAACTAGCCTAAAGTTTATGGGTACAGACTACCAAACGTGATGCCGTAGGTTCGAATCAGCCATTTGACTATTCACTTTAGTATTCTAGTAATTGTATAGGTTAGCAAGATTAGGGTTTTTCAAAGTTATATGAGATTTATATATTTGTTGCCAACTCTATCATAAAAAACATGTACGCAAACACGTGTATGTAATAATAACTAGGCCACGCGGTCTTCATGACACGACATCCATCAATGTTTTCCAAGTAGGACCAAATCGATGTAAGTTTTATAATAGGTCAAGCGGGTTTGTCAGCTAGTTGAGTTTGGTTGTATAAATCTTTAACGATGATCTTATGAGTAGAAGGGAAAAAAGTATCTCCCGTCGGCAAGTAAATTAATCATGAAGGGAGAACACGGACAGTAGAATATTTATGAGTCCACTTAAGGCGTAGTCAGGTTTGAACAGTAAACGTATTCATCGTGTGTACTTTTTTTGGTTAAATTGCAATTAATTTTTTATGCTTGTTGTCATTTAGATATGGTTATGTTTACACGGCTCTCGGATTTTGTCACAATTTGGACAAATGCTTTGTTTTAATGGTGTGTGTTTGAAGAGTATAATCCCGTGAGATTTTTATGTTTTATACTCTTTTAAATAAATGAAATCAGCACAATTTTAATATTAATTAATAATCACATTATAATTTATAATAAAACTACTTAAGAGTTTCAAATAGGTGACTGTGATAATTATTTTTAATATTATATTGTCCAACAAAACGGTAAACAGTTAACGGTTATACGATGTATTAAATTCTATATAGGAATTATTTTGAATGTTTCGTTTAGGGTATCGTAATAATTTATAGTAAGAGATGTCATTAACATGAATATTAATTATACTGTCTTAAGTACAATCATGTACATAAAAGGTATGCTCGTTGAGTATGATATTATAGTGCATTGAGTTTATTACAATGTACATTCGGTTCGAAAATGCTTATGATTATTTTTGTATGTATAGCTTTCCAGATGTTACATGATGACCGCTGACTACAGTACAAGAGAAGCTGTAGTTAAATTTCGAGTATATCTGTGATGAATAGTATTCATCATTTTTATTTTGAAGGACCTGAAATTACAATATGAAAATAAATCTGAAGACAGTGACTTTTCAAACAAAATGACTGCAAATAAAATTTGTGGGCAATTGCAATGACGAAATTTTTGATAAATGAATGCATAAGAAACCAATCAATCTTTACAATACGAGACATAATTGTGACGCACCCTTATGACTACAAAAATAAAAAAAATCGTCCGCACGCATTTGCAACTATAGCAGGACTAATTTATGAAAGATTTGCTTGTTCTTAGCCTGATTGAAAATTACACAGAAATCTTTGTCAAACATATTTGACTAGTGGAATGGGCATCCGTCAAAGAAATTTGATCAAGTGTTGGACAAACATATTTGATAATGGAATATCCCTTAACATTTCCAAACACTTTCCAAAACAAAGCACTTTCCAAAACAAAGTACTTAATGTAGGTAACTTAAAAACATTAATAATAAAAGATTGCTACCGCGAATGCAAAGACAGAATTATGGGTCTTCGGACGTGCGCGTCGATAAATAATGCAATTCACTGAGATGCGAGTACAATTGACACCATTTGTTTACTGCACCCAACAACAACGTAGACTACTTCACATGAAAATGTCCTTTATTTTAATACAGTTTAAGCCTAAATTACCATGTAAGTGTTCGTGTAAATGTTATACTAAAACAACGTAATAAACTTTGCGGTAGTCGTATGTAAATCGCAGTTGGTGTCGACAGAAATATTCCCTTCGATACCAACGGGAAGTAGAAATTATTACGTGACGCTTAATCTTTTGTTGCATTGAGGCAGAGAAATTGAACTGCTTGTGCGCATGTCTGTTGTGCTGTATGTACAGTTAGTTATATAAAACTTCCAGTAGAGACACGCAATCCTGCAAATCGCCTTTGCTTAGCTTTGTAGCCTAATGTATTACAAGTACTAATAAAATCAATATAAATATATAGGAGGTACGTAGTTAAATTTGTATTTATTAATATTTTTGAATTAGAAATCTTCGAATAAACACTTTACATTGTTCAAACTAGAACCAATCATAAACTTTTACATAATTTTATTGAAATTGCTTGAGCGATTTTGGTGATTAGTGTGTACGATCACACTGACTCGTAGTTTCTTGTATATATCCTAAATAACAATCTTTTTGATCTGTCACCAGCGGTATTTCCAAACCAATACGACTTAGGGTGTTTAAGAAGACTAGAAACTAGAACTAGCTAGCCTAAGAAGCGAGCGTACTCCTTCCTTAAAGGCCGGTAACGCATTTACAGTTCCTCTGTTGTCACAGGTGGCGGTGATCACTTAGTTTTAGGCGACCCCTTATCCTATAAAAAATGATTAATCCTAAAGCAGTACACAATAATTTCAGGTTAACAGAACAAAGCGATTTAATTTGATTATTTAGTTCAGTGAAGTTATTTTGAGATATAAAACAATAAACTGAATATTTTACGAACTAGTTGAACTCTTGTTGTTGCCTTAGGCGGTAGGCATGCATATATTATACAGACTAGATGTATCCCGCGGCTTCAACCGCCGTGCCATTCGCAGTCAGCTCCTAAGGGTCGGGGTGTGATATTAAATATCCTAAAGCGTTTCGTAATAATTGGACTGTCAAATGCAAAAATAATTATTGAAATCCGATAGTTTCTGAGATTAGCGCGTTCAAAAAGTCTTCCGTTTATTGTATAAAATATTTCTCTTTTACATAATTCTGTTAAATTTCCCTTCCTTTTACTGTCTTCTTGATAATTTCCTAGTATTCAGACACTTCATTATTATTGCTTCTCAATAGCATTCATTATAAAAGGGCAAAAAAGTTTGATTTTTTCAACATTATTAAATAAAAACATCTTTCTATTATATTCCCAACAATCAATTATAAAGTAATCACAAGATAAAAGACAAACAATAGGATAAGGATAATGTTTTGTACTCAACCGCTTGGTAATCCTAATAGCGCAAGTAATATAGCTTTTATAACCTATAAAATGTTTGTATGGCTATAAAATGAGACTCAAACACATGTAATAACTGTATCTTGGTGAAAATGCTGTTACGTTTATTGTAAAATTATGATAATTAGATAACAGGGATAATAAAAGGGCTCAATCGAAGAGTATTAAATGGAATAATAAAACAACTTCAAGTTACAAGAAAAAGATAGTTACTGGTGATTCAAGTACGCGTCAATGTTACGAATTAATATTCATATGGTTTTAGAATACAAATTTAAATATACTTATTATCCAGTTAGCATACTTACCTAGTTATGCATGTACAAGTTATTAGCTTTATTAAAAGTATTCGGATTTTTTTCACACATGTCAATTTTCTCACATACAATAAACCCGTAATTTAAAAAAACAATAAACCCGAATGTACCCGTTTGACACTGTGGGAAGAATACTAATCGATTTACACCTCACTCTTCAAAATCGGTTAAACTATTGATTGTTGAACGGACATATATACTTACATCCCAGAAAAGAATATTACCATTCTGTCAGTTGGGCAATAAGGTAATCTTAAAAATACAGTAAGTACTCTACAAATTGAAACAATAACCAGCGACTATTTCTTGTAAGTAAAATGTATTTTATGCCTGAGTTTTTCATCCCGCACGAAATCTTCGAATCACTCGCAGTCACGTTTGAATTATAAGGAAGCCGAAGAAAATTACGCAACATTACGCTTTGTTCAAAACTTCCTCTATAATATTATGTCTATCGTAATAGTTTCATCGTCACGTTTAGCTCGTGTGCTGGGTCGTGAGTTTTCAATAATTCAGATAAGTAATCTAACAATAACAAAATAATCCATTGTTTCGCATTCATAGACAAATGAGGTAAGACAAACACAACAAATTTTGTTGCATCGAGTATTAAAACGACGATAAAACTGAGCTCGTAGGTATAAAAAAATCACAAAACAAAAGCACACACGGGACAAATACAAAAAAGATTACCTTGATTTTTCGAATGTTTTGTATGGTAATGAAATTAGAAATTTAAGTAGACTCTATAGAACTATGTCCTACACAACACTGCGTAATACAAGAATTTTCCTATTGAGTTGTATAGCATCTAACAATAAGTTACATTTAACAACACCTTTAAGAATTACGAAGCTTAACCTTCACTGAACTTGCATATAGAAATTATTGAATATTGCGTTTGAGATACTAATGTCCCCATTTGATATATAGACAGCTACCGATAGGTTCCGCCGAAGGAATATATTTGCGTACATTTTCTTATATATCGCGCCATTTCTCACCTTTATGTTTCGCTATGTAATATATTTATGTTACACAGCGAAACATAAAGGTGGGAAATGGCGTGATATATAAGAAAATGTACTAGATAGTAATAATCCTAACTTATATGTAATATTATAAATGCGAATGTGTGTTTGTTTGTTTGTTACGATTTAACTCCTTAACGACTCAACCGACCATGTCTACCAATCCCATTTTGATAACACAGCTGAGAGAGCGTATCAATTTTAGATTTTTATTCTTATTACTTATGCAATCTTAAACAACAATCAAATAGCCATTAACAAACCGATCAAAACGAGTTCTAATAACATATGTATCGGAGTTCAACGGCAATAAGGACACTATCGGCTGTCTAATGACAGGGACTATCATTGCGAGGATCAAATTACGCCACCAGTCCTTGAATGATGTATTATTATGAATAGTGAGAGAGATATAAATCTAGCTTTCAACTCCTAGTCCTAAGAATATAGTACTACTAGAATAACAGGACGGTTCACCGCGGGTGGCATTTCGAGCTAACCCTATACATATTTGAAGAAAATAAATTTGAAAATAAGATCGTACATCGTCAGCCATTTGCAATCAGACTCCTCAGCCCTCCCCCCCTTGTACTCAAACCTCGGGAACTTAAAATTTAAATAAACTCAATGAAATCCGTAAAATTAGTTTCATTTTTATGTGTTATTCGTGTGAAAATTAAGAAATCACTTTATTCATTTAACTGCAATAGATCTTTGAGCTTATTTTAGTTCTTTCAACTAAAACTTAAGAGAAAGGTCAGAAAGAATATATGATACACTTACTTCCGGCACTTGTTTTCACACATTATCCTAAATATAAATAATTAAGTACAATATTTCTGTGTCGACATAAAACAGTACACAGCAGTGTCGTTTACATCTCATTGCATGTTCGAAGTTGTCGTGTTCGGAAATCGTCACGTCAGTGGCCATCGGTCGCATTAAATCCCACGTCGCGTGCTCAGTCCTGTTACTATCGACTGAGACCAACTTACAATAGAGCCGTGCTCATTCCAAATGTAAATACAAACACCTATTTCGGCTTAGACCATCTGGCAACACCGTTAACTTATCTGGCAGGACATCATAATAATTAGGAGAGCTAGTCTTATTTTAAAACTAGCTGTTCCCGCTACTTCGTCCGCGTGGGAATCAATAAAATGATTTATCGTACATACATAAGGGTAACTTCATTCTTTTTATTTACGACTCGACTTTTGTTTTCTTTTTAATTACATTGCAACGCTTAATAACAAATTCAAGGGATAGAGATATCCTTATAGAGGGGTTTCGTTACATTAAGTGAAAAAAGAGAAACAATAATACATTATATTTATTAACATGTGCTTGAAAAAATATGAGATATTACCCGGAACATAGAGACAGACAAAGAAAAAACGTATTTTTGTTATAAGTACATGTACTTAGTACGGAAATTTTATTTTGATAATACATACAGACTTATATATATAAAAATTAAGATTATTTTCAGATAAAATATTCAAGAGACCTCGTTATATACTTTAAATAACTTTTTACCATAAAAGCAAGTATATTTTTAAAGCTTCGTACCTGCGCACAGGAAGAAAGACCGGCTTTCTTTGACTTCCTCATCAAGAGAGTAACGCTTATTATTAAGTTCAATAACTGCAGTCATCGGAAGCGAATTAATATATTATAAAGACAAGAGAAAGCTACTTTAATAATTTATATGTACTTTTAAATCTTAATATATATAAATCTCGTGTCACAATGTTTGTCCTCAATGGACTTCTAAACCACTTAACCGATTATAATAAAATTCGCACACCATGTGCAGTTCGATCTAACTTAAAAGATAGCATAGTTTTATCTCGACTTTTATAGTGCTACGGCGTGCCGTGCGAAGCCGGGGCGGTCCACTAGTAACATATATAAATAGATTTCAAAATAACACCTGGAAATATACACAATATACGCACAGGATACGCACATATTACGCTTCAGGAGCGGGAAAAAAGAGTACTTTTTTAATTGCACAATGAAAATAGGTTAAAAATCAAACATTACCAATGAGGGAAATAAATACTGACGCTTACTGAATGCTGCTTTACTGGCATATAAACATAGGAATCACTCCTCATTTATATCCTAACTCATATTTTAAATGCGAACGTGAGTTTGTTACGCTTTAACTCCTTAACGACTAAACCGATAATCGGGAAATTTTGCTCGCACATTGTCAGGATTATTGAAAATAACATAGGTTACGTTTTATCCCGAAAAAAAATCCTGCGGGAATAAAACCTAATAGGTTACCATGGTAATGGGATGGCACGACAATGACTTATTTTTGAGATTTATTATTTTCATGCCATATATTACCTTGAATATCATAACAACTTTTCGACATTTACCCATAATTCCTAGTTACGCACGCACAAGCAAGTTTTTCAATAAAAAATCCAACAAGGGAGATAACAAAAGAATACGTGCAAAGCCGCGGGTAACGGCTAGTATGTCCATAACACCAATTTTAAGCGCTTTCTAGCAGTTACTTTGTTGTTATGTATGATATATGTTTGTTGTTTGCTTGTTGCGGATGTCTATGGGTAGCGCTCGCTTGACATCAGGTGATCCGCTTGCTCTTTTGCTTGCCACCTTCTTCTATAAAAAAAAGTTACTAACCTAAAACGTTATCTCACACATCTTCCCTATAAATTCCTAGTAGTTTTTATAGTGATTGATTCTTGCTTTTTCTATATAAATGTAATTTCAGTATAGTAAAACTACGACCGGTCGTTGAATTGATCCTCCATTGTTGCAGTTGATTTGTAGACGAACACCTTGCCAGTTAAATATTATGCGGTTCGCGTTTAATAGCACACGATCCCCCATTGTACCCCGTAGTAACCACTAATGGCATTCGGTTTCCGATTGTGTGAGATTTATTTCTATTTTATCCGAGCAGATTGCCTTCAGTTATATCTCGAAACCGACTTAAGTTCTATCACGACATGCGACTATAAATACTCTAAACACATTGGTTAATCGGTTGAAACGAATAAGCTTTCAATACTTCAACGATTATTTATAGAAGTAATTTTAAACCCATATGAATATCTACCAAATAAAAAATGTAATCCTATATATATTATATATTTATTATAAATGCAAACAAGCAACGGGTCGCCTAAAACTTAGGCCTCACCGCCGCCCATGTACATCCGCAACACCAGAAGAACTGCAGATGTGTTATCGGCCTTTAAGGAAGGAGTACGCTCACTTCTTGAAGAGCCCTAAGTCGTATTGTCTTGCAAATACCGCGGGCGACAGATCATTTCACAATGCTGATGTGCGAGGCAGAAAGCTACATAAAAACCGCACGTTAATGAATTGCATACGAATAAGATGGTGAGGATGATAGTTGGAGTTCTGTCGAGTTGAGCGCAACTCAGCGGCAGGATTTGGTCCAAACAATTCTTCGGAGTGTTCCGGACGGAACGGAACGGACGGACGTCTTTATCATGGGGAGTGTTCCCCATGATAAAGACGTCCGTTTGCAATGCCAGTGGGTGAAGCTGATCAGCAACAGCTCTATCGTTGACAATGTGTCGCTCTTCGTTGTACGCGGTCAGAAGAAGAACAGAAGAAGCTGGTATTAGGGAGCTCCAGCCCAGAGATTTTTTGACAATACCAACTTTTTGACACAAGTTACCTATAATTTGAAGTTATTACACGCTGAACCAAATTACAAAAAAATCTCAAGAAAATGAAAAACTAATGTGTTCAAAGCCGTGGGCTGCAGCAAATGTAATATATGTATTTATAGGTAGATTCTAGATTAGGTTAAACAACAAATACCTAAATCATTTGGTATTCTTACGTTCGTATAATGTTTGCTATTTTGCAGTCCACAATATACCTAATTATTACAGTAAGATACTATTTGCATGAAAAATAATTAATTCTCTAGTATTTCAATGTTGATATCTGTCAGGAGTGCGGAACAAAAACCTGCGTCGGTTCTAATTGATTATAATCTGACAGCAACGCTAAGCTTTCATTAGAGTTAACTGTCATTAACACCATGGAGGGGCAATTATTTGTTATCTGTGATCAGTAATTACGACCGCCTGTTAATTAAGCCGTTACTGTTGTAAAAGATCGCGGAGTTAGCGCAACGAGAGTTAACTTGGCAGAAGTCGAGTAAAAAGTTCTTTTATGCATTCATAATCAGTTAAAACTACAAAAAAGTAGTTAATGAATAATTTAACGATGAATAGAATCATTAGACTCCGGCATTACACTTCTACCCTCCCTAACATTTATTTGCCTTCTAAGATGAAAAATAAACGTTACTAAACGGAATATCAATTAGGATTGTTTGCAAGATATCACGTATTTTTCTTACATCTGTGTTCGGTGTGGATGAAAAGGGACAAAACACTGCATACAAGCATCTAACCCAGGGGTCAGCAAATAGTTTCGTGAGGTCCAAATACTGTTGTGTGACTGTAAAAAAGGTCGTCGTTCAAAAAAGAAATCATAAGGGGTATTCAAATGTATAAAAATAGGGTTAGTTATACATATATATTATTAAAATTAAAATGTGTCGACATTCCTCGGTTCGATTATAGACCGCGATCCCCCTGTTGTCAACCCCAGATCTAATCTATCATGTTGCGCAACAACTGCTGATGGCTACTCTTTATAGTGTATAAAATTAACAATATTTATTCGGTATTTCAAGAATTTACAATTGTCAATTAAAATAAGTGAATGTAACAAGTGAACGTAACGAAAATTAATATTTGTTTACAGTAAAAGCGCGTCAAATTTATTATAAGCGTATAATAATCGAATTGTGTTATGCAAATGTCTACGCGACGTACGGTTCTGGCGATACTCATCCAAAAATACCGACGCGTGCGCAGACAATACCAATTATTCATACTAATAGCGCTAATTTATCTGCCACTGGTAGAATTTAAATCCTTCTCGCGACATTTCTAACTGGATAATATTTTTTCATTATACGATTTGCGTGGACGTCTCGTCTGGATTTTAAGTTCATTAGTGCTCCTTAATACATAACAGGAATTCCATTGCAACAATCCTGAATTACAATTAAAAGATAAACGCATTAGTAGTTGTAATTAACTTGATTAATTTAGAAAAATGCTACATATTTATATCAACAGTGGATCTCCGTAGCGGTGACCACTGTTGATATATGCTTGAATGGGCTGGCTCGGGGATGCCACGAGCTCACAGAAGAGTGAGATGAAAAGCTCTGAAGATATAATGAAATAGAAAACTTTGCAAAAACATCTTAAAAGTAGCAAGTAGTTATTAAATTTTCTAAAGCTGTAACGTTTATCTGTTATTCGGTTCATGAACTTGACGATCCCGAAAGCTTGCTGTCAACAAGTCATAGAATAAATAAAACGTTAAATGTCAGATAGTGTTTGAATAATCTCTCTTATTCATCATCGAGGAGACAGTTGAATTCGCGTCCGTTTGCGCCGCGTCGCCTAATAAATGTAACTAATCAATAACCCGCGAATAAACAGCAAATAACTGTTTGCGGTCATTATTTTGGTTAAACGCTAACAGATCCGGCCGTTGACCCCGTCCAGTGATTATTCATCTCTCTAAGCATCAGTTAAGTAAGGTAGCTTAACCTCTCGATGCCGACGAAAGGAAACGGAGCTTATTGTAACTTTATGTAAAATTATCTATTTTTATTTATTATGTTTGATTCACAGAAGTATAATACTATTTTTTTTTATTTGGCTACAAGTTTATACTTGTGTTGGAGTAAATAAAAGGAAACATTTCAGATGTTACATTTATTTTTTAGCATATTATATACATTCTTCTAAACGTGATTTAGACACGATCACTTTAAAGCCGATAACACGCAGCACCTTTGGTGATGGATGTAAGTGACAGTGATCACTTAACATAAAGTTGGCAAATATTATTCTGGCCCGTATTCTTTAAATAGGTGTGACTTACATGGTGAATATCATCATCATATCTCAGCCCTTTTTCTTTCCTTCCTTTTATTATCTATCATCCGTCATTACAGTCGTCACTCCCTTTGTAATCATGTCATCTTTCACGCAATTCATCCATCTTTTCTTAGGCCTACCTCTACAGACAAATCTATGCACATTCATATCTAAAGCTCCCCTTGTCACATTCCATTCTTTCCTCCTTATATGCCCCGCCTATACAATGGTGACATTTTGTAAATAAAAATCTAAAAACAAACTCATTGGTTTAAGCTTCGATGGTTCTCTTTCGATAAAACAATTAGTATCAAGCCAGTGATCGCGTTTTACGATCACAATGCGGATAGTATCACGGACTACGTCTGGCATTTCCTGTGCGCCACTAACGGGAGATTTGTTTTTTTCCAGGTGCATAGAACGAGTCAGTGAAAATTCCCGAGTTGTTTCAGCAACTGTAAGTTTAAAAGTATCATTCATGTATTATTTGTGCAATATTATCATAGTAGGTAGCTAATTTGAATACTATATAGGACAGGATGACCACATCAAATCTTACATATGTAATACTATATACACTCACGCCTCTAAACCAGCGGTGTAGGCAGAGATTACGGATTTTCATTTGTCACAGTCCTGGCACATTCGCTTCTTCTACAATCATCGCATATGCTCATCGCTTATGGGGTCTTTTTTACACATGGTACTCATGTCATCTCTAAATTCTTTTTTTTCATACGTACGTATTCTTACATATGTCATCGTTAAATTAGCTTACCGCTGCTATACATTTTGTTTAAGTGAAGAAAGTCTATGGGTGCATGTCTATCAAGTAAAAAGGTACTTGCGACCTTTTAGTGCTATAGATATATTAAGAAGAGATCACTGTAATTCCAACACTATAGGCGGATGTCACCATATTTTTAAATCATTGGTTGCAAGAAAGAAAGAAGTAAATTATTTTTAAATTTTATTTAATTTATCTACCTATCATTTATTGTAAAAAGCGCATTATTACAACTACTGACCATCTGTGATGTAAACAAAAGAAACGAAAGCTTAAAAATTCTGTGTATGAACATTTGCGTGTTAGTTTGTTGACTTTGTCGCTATGTTCACAAGTGATATTTAGAAAAGTACTTTAAATGGTTCATTAAAAGTAGACGCTATATCTAAAATCAATGTTATTTTGAATACGGAATCCTAAAAAAAAACCAGTTGCTAGTTAAGTAAAATACAATAAAGCAGGTTTATTATTCACATAAAGATTTTTTTTAGTAAATCTACAAACGAAGGATCATTTATTGCCTTTGATTATAGAAATTTATTACATTAATTTCTTTTATACGTTTTATGACTAGACATTTTTTTTGTAAAGCTATTCAACATTTATAGTGAAATAGTATAATTTATTTTATTATAAAGGCGGTCACACACGGTGAAGATACCATATTTAATAATAATTAATATTTTATGTTAAGATAAAATATCACTCTCTATACAATTTTTATGAACTGTCACAAACGGTAAAGATATATATTTTCAAATTAAACTATCTTACGCTATTGAACGCTATTTATGTTAAGATGCCGAGCGATGCAATGATGTGATCTTAAGATGCGAAATATATCTTACACTACAAAATATATAGCAAGATCCTTGTATAAATTATGCAATAAATATCCGATGCAAAATTAAATGAAAGATATTTTATTTATTGAACTACTTCTTCTCTCGAGTTTTTGTTATTGCTCGTTGTACTTTTTTCTAATATTATATAGTAAAATAACTTGTTCAGCTTTGTACATACAAACATACATATTGTCTCGACTGTTTCCCATAGTAGTTCAGTTGTGTAAATTCACCGCTCTCTTTCTTAAACTTTATATAATTTTCTATCCAGATTGTACAGCACTTAGAATGTGCAGCAGAAATTTTCAAGTCATATTGATATTATACCACTCTGTATATACATATCATGTTATAAGTGGATAAATATACATGTGACTCCTAGTATAGCCTTTAAGAGAATGATTGAAGTAGATTTATTAATGTCACTTAACAGTGATACCTTATGATACTATACTATTTTATATCCAGGCATCTTCACACAAAATATTATAGTATCTTCGCCGTGTGTGCCGCCCATCAGTCTTGGAACGGCGGCAAAGTACAGGTCGATGCGGCACAGGTAGGCTCTACCACACAAAGAACCGATGATCTAGTCAAAATGTGAAGTTTGAGAGGATGAGGACGGCAGGGGAAAAATCTCTGTGGCGATTAATGGTGGATGCTTACATCCAGCAGTAGACGACTGTTGGTCGACGAGAGAGGGACAGAGTATAAATTTTACACATTATTTTAATGATTGGTTCATTACCGACTCGTGAAAAATGGTCGTTTTTAAATTACTAATTAACTACCACGGTAAGACGTTAACTATCGGACAAAACATCTGCCACATCAGCTAGTATAAATATAAAATACATATAAACTTTTTTTACCAATTAACGAATGACATTCGTTAGTTAAAATTTAATCAAACTTTTAATCCATTTCACAACTTTTGAAATGTATTCAATAGAACTTAGCATAAACGCTAGTTCATTGTATAACCAATGATATAAATTCAAATCGAGCCTTTCTCTTGTTCTTCGGCGTTTGAATCTCAATTGAACATTTTCTATTACCGTATTTATTGATAATTGTGGTGCCGTCTCAGGTCGACGGCGATCGGGCTCACATTTCTAGTGGGTAAGCTACGACGCCATGTTAAATGATGTGACTATTTCATCGATCTATCAATTTGCAATGCAGCATGTATAATTAGTGAAGATTAACAAATTGCTGATATTATGCAACCAGTGAAGCGTGCAATTTGTGCTAAAACACTGATATATATCCAGTTCAATTTTTACTGTTAATTAGCTTTCTGGTGTAAATCTAATTCAAAGAAAATATA
>JWHW01052112.1:171889-183849 GCA_000931545.1 Papilio glaucus | reverse complement strand
CCTCCGGCACGTCACATGCTGGTCTTCTGTGATATCGTGGTATTTCAGCGGTCGTGCTAGCCTATTCGTGCAACAGATGTGTTGGTATAATACTGTGGCACTTAAAGTGTATGATAGGTAAATTAAAGAAGTATAATGTGACTAAAATTGGTAAAACCAAACTAAGCCTTCGTTGGTGTAGACAACGTATACTCAGCAACGTTACAGGAACATTAAACAATGTATGTAACAACGTATAACAATGTTACAGTGTAAAATACGGTACCGAAAAAATGTTAATTAGAATTTTTTCAGTATGTAATGTTACTTAGGAGATTGACGCTACGATAATTAATTGTTCTTTAAGTTAATTAATTCGACAAGTATCTTTATGAATTATTTAATTACATGTTTTGCTAACTTTTTTTAATATTTAGTCATAATGAACACTCGCCTCGCTTGTTATGAAGATCATGAAGTAGAACGTTGTTCGATTTGTTCTAAGATGAGTGACCGTTTTATTAGTATCTTACGTTTGAGATAATCCTCATTATGTTTTAAGATAGTACTCATCTTTTTAATAAAATTTATGACTCATATTAATGAAGGTTTGTGGAAAACAGAAATGACTGTATCTCTGTTTATTATATTACAGTTTATTTTACTTTTCATAGAATACAGGGTAGAGAAAGCTGGGTAAAACTAACAAAATAAAAAAGTAATAAAGAATAAAAATATTACAAATATTTAACAAACTAGCAATTCTACAGTAAATTAATAATTAAGTTTAGAATTATTAAACTTGAGCAACGAACGGTGCACTTTGTAACATATTGTTTTCTCTTTTCAGATCCAACAAAATGATGAAGTCCAGTTTCTTATTGGTGCTAGTGGCGCTGTCGTTGGTGTGCCCCGGTCACAGCGCGCCGAGGAGAAGATCTCGTGCCGCTGCGCTGCCCGAAGAAGAGATACCTGAGACACCCATCCGTCAGAGCAAACTCGAGGAGAAGTACAAGGAAGAGGTCACCACCAGCGCGCCAGAACCAACACGTAGAAGAAATAAAGCACTAAACTTATTCGGTTACTTCCCCCCCTTCATGTCGTCTGGTCTCGACTACGCCGAGGATGATGACGATGACGTCACCTTCGCTGTAAACGATGATAACTTCAGCGGTGAAGACTTATCTAGAACTATCCCATCTTCTCGCAGACAGCAAAACAAGAAGAAAAACGGCAATGGAAACCTCTATCAGAACGATAACTTAAACTCCCTGCAGTACGACAATTCACCCATCTTCTATATTAGATTGCCTCCAACGCCTTATATGTTTGTTCCCGGTTTGGGCTATGTATCGCAACCACCTTCTCTGGGACCACCGATGTCCCCGCTCATGCCTCAAGGCATGCCACCACAAGTCGCCGATCCGTTCATTAATCTCCCTCTAGACTTCGTTTCAAACGGGAAGCCGACTGGGGTATACCAGTGGAGCGGTGCCGGCGGTTATCCCCAAGTACCCCAAATGGGAGTCGATCCCTTCGGGTACGGAGCACCACAACCTATAATACCAGCGCCGAGACCTACCTATAATACTCCAACATATTCCAAACCTAAACCGACACCCACCAATTCTAAAGTCACCAATTTGAAGGGCCCATACGTGTTCAATGGAAAACCAGGCGACAATGTCTATGTACTAAGAGATACTTACAATTCTATATATTCTGACGCCCTTCAAAACTTCTACCCTTAAACTTTTACTCGTGCGAATAGGATATAAATTACTGGCTCGTATCGAGCTTATGTGTTTAGACAAACAATTTTGAGTTGTTTATGGGCGCTCCATTTTACTGTCATTATTTCTTTTCACTATTATTTGCCTTGCCAGCATTATAAGATTTTATTTCTGATGGCCATTTAAATACAAGTTGATTGCAATTTTTTAAAAAAGGTTAGATATTGTATATCTTTATAAAGACCTCAGAGATATTATTAATTATGCTAAATGAACAATATAAATAATTTGGTAACTTTGCTTCAAGGAAAAGAATTCAATGAGATTTAGTCTTGTTATCACAGCAGTATACTAAATATTTTAGCCTGTGTCTCTTACTCTACGGTAATGTCGTGTAACGATTGCTTAATAAGTAATAAAATTATATAAGTAAAGTAAAATAAGTAAAAAGTAGTTCGTCCTTAGCTATTTTGATAAAAGCTTCTATTGTCGGTTCTAACAATTCTTTAAATTATTCTTATAAGTGTAATGTAGCAATTATTTAAATTATAATTTATTTTAGATAAGTAAGTACAAAAACTGATAACATTATATTAATCCGTCCATTAGAAATATGTAGATTTAAGATCATAATCTATATATAAATACGAATTAATTGTATTTGGGATTGCGTCACTACATTAAGAGTCTCTACACAGTGAGTGGATGCGGACCGCACACTCAAAACTATGTATGAGAAAATTAGTACGCACTACGGCGGTGGCGGATGCGGTAGACGTCAAACTGCCGCGGTCGCTATATGCACTGCGCGGATGCGGTCCCACACAGCGCGCCGTCGGGGCTGTCCGCGCGCATCTGCAGTTTCAACCGCGACAAGCCGTTTATCGCGTCCGCTTAGAGCTTTGGGGCTCTAAATGTGCGAAAAACAGATGTATTGTTTTAGTGAAAAATAAATTATATTTTATTTTGTTACATATTAATATTTCTACTATTTGCATTTTATTACTCAGTGCTTTATTGACTTAATATTAACTTAGTTACATATTATTTGCTTACAAAATATGAAAGACTTAAACATTTCATACATTTTAAGATTAAGATGTACATCACCTCCTAGTCTCTCGTGAATTGTAAACAGAAGACGAGATACGTAGAGAGTATACGACACAAAAACAATTTGTTCGAACAAATAACGTTTTGATACACAAAACTGCTTTGGAGTACGGCTAATGCAATTTGATACTTATTCAAAGTTAAACATGGTATTTTTAAAAAATAAGGGCAGTGTGTCCATTCAATTTCTCACAATACATTAATTGCAGTGAAATAATTTACAATTAATATAAATTTTAATATTGGCAATTAATGTAGTGTAATGTATTGAAATAACACGCTATATTTTGACAGACAAATAACCTAAATCAAGTGACCAAAAAAAGAAACCCAAAATCACGGAAAAAAATACTACCAAGTCATGGTAAAAGAAGTACACATATAGAAACTAGTGGTCTGTGTTCAACCATAAAGATTGATAGGCTGGTAGCATAAATATTATTATGTAGTACATTCGGGGAACGAAAATCTTCGTCAGTTCTCAAATTCATTCCATTATCAAGACCATAGACTCTTAATAGTTTTTGAAACTAAAGCAGAGCACTGCAAATCAAATTAGGCTTATTTTATATGTGTACAAAGATCGATATTACACGCCTATAATGTAGTTTCATATCCAAATCAAACCTTTTTGATGACCTAGCCTTTACGAAGTTCAAATCAAATTTGTTCTATTTAATTGTCTGTAATTGTATTACAGTGTCCCTTGTACAAGCAAAGTCGACTTTTAGGGTGACGAGCTTTTTCTTGCCCAGACTGTACATGCTGTTAAGTTGTTACACTTTGTTAAATCGAAACTTTAACACAGATAGAGAAATTGGACATGTCCACAATGTCCAAAAACATACCATCGTGAAATAGGAAAAGGAATACATTGTATTTATAAGTAAAATTAAGCATTAGTGTTGTATTAATACATTCTCACAAATGAATAATGTGATATCATCACTAATTTAAAGTAATTATTATATTACTTAATTAATACTTACTATCTAATATTGTACTATGCATGTTACATTAGACATAAAATTGCCAATCGACAAAACTTTAATTTTATTGGGAAAACAACTCTATGGGTAAAATACGACAAATTTAAAACTAGTATCACACTCTAAGTGAGTAGTATATATGAAGATTTAGCATCTTCCTATTTTAACTTTAATGTGAAGAAATAATTTCAAAATGAAACGGAAAGATAAAACATAACAAAACAGTTTGCATTAAGAAATAACTCTCTCAATATAAGTATTAAGAATAAATAATTATTAAGGATATTTTGTCCGTCCGTCTGTTTTTGTGAGTTGTTGAGTAAGAAATTTATTTTTTTACTTAACAAATGTATAATATTTTAGTTACACATGTTACAAACCTTTCCAAATGAGTTTTATGCTGTTTTTACGTGTAGTCGCTTTTGAAATAAGAGTCTTGATTTACTTTGGTACACCTTATATTTTCAGGAAACAATAAAAGAGAACATTACAGACACTTGATATTGCTCGCGACCGATCTATCCAACTCCGTAGCCGACAAGCGAATGGCTGATTGTCATTACGATATTAAAAAGAAAAACATTTACTAGACAATTCACCACAGAGGTTTTATGTTACTACCTCACTCTAAAGAGGATACTACAGTAATCGTTAACACACATACATATGTATTGTCCTAAAACGAGTGAGAAATAAATATTTTTTTCTTATTTTCTTTATTTTATTCCCTTCCTAAAACCTATGCTTCCTTATCAAATAGAATTATATTACTACTATACATATACTACGGCAGTCAAAAAACGACCAAGATTTTTTTATATGAGAAAGTGACAAACGTGGTAGCGGTAGCATCCGTCACGAACAAATGAGTTGTAGATGAGTTGCCCACCAATAATGGCCAGGTCCCCGTCCTCCACTTTCCTTTGCAGGGGAAGAGGACTTACATTAGGCCTCCGGCATCTCACCCTTCAGGCGAAACGCAGACTTTTACTACTACTTCAAGCCTGTCTTCTGTGAGGTCGTGGTATTTTACCGGTCGAGCCGGCCCATTCGTGCATATTTTGTTGTTGCGGGTTCTACCATTGATAAACTATTACGTTTACATTTGGCTATTTTTATCAGAGAATGGTGTAAAGATATTATATACATGAGACGTGTGCGGTTATCATAGTATGTAGAAGCAATCTACTGAGACGGTTCGGGTATAGATAGACTAGTACAACCACCCACAATGTCATTTTACCGAATAACTGGAGTTGGGCATGCCGGAAATAGTATTCAGTGACGATACCAACTTATAGGATTGGTGTAACATTTGACACTCGCGGACAATAAAATTTTAATTATCACAATCTTATCGTATATAGACGGAAGTCGTTTTATTAACTTTCGCTCGATTACCTACACGTATAAAGACAATGACTAAGCTTCCTCTTCTGCAAAATAATTACATTCTGTAAAACAGATTGTGAAAAATATGACAAAAATGAATAAAATGTCTAGTACAAATTCATTGCAAGAACTCGTATGCTAAGTGGACAAACGGCAGTGACATAAAGTTTCGGTTTTCAGTAATTTTACGATAACAACAGTAGTTAAACTTGTACCAATGTGAATGTTCCTTACCAGGGACCATCTTTTAAAAAATATCTAATATTTCAACAGCAGACATATTTTATTAAATTTGTTTGTAACCTACATTATGATTATTGGGCTTGGGTGTTTATTAAAATACCAACAATCATTTTGTTTAAATCCGCCGAAGAAATAATGGTTGTTATTGCCCGACAAAGACAAATAAATTATGTTGCCAGTTCAGTAAAATAATTCAATTAAAAAGGATTTTAAATTTTAATCTTAAACCAAATACTGTAGTTCTATTCATTGAAATTAAATCAAAAACGCATGAAATAACATCTGTAAAAATAATAAGCCATCAAATAAATATAATAGTATTTTTGAAACTTCAACTTCCACTTATAACTTTTAACCAATTTTTGAACGAAACACAAATGTCAAAATTACTTTAGTACGTAATAGGAGGAAATGTTAAAATACATAATAGGAAACTCAATTTTAATATAAACAAAACTAAATTAATAAAAATAGAATAATTAGCAACGATTTATGTAGCATATTTATTTCCTTATTGATATAACTTCATAGAAGTAAATCGTGAACATGAATGTTAAGTGAAGTGACGTTCATTAAATAACAAAACGAGTAGAATGACCAGTGTTTTTTATTTTGTTATTTAGTACATTCAAAAACATGTTTCGAAGCCGAAGTTGGTTTGGTGCATCTTGGGGAAGGCCCAAAAATCCCCATTCTTTGGAGAGGTTAAAATATCTTCACAACATTCTGTCTAAAAACACAACAGTATCAGAAAGCAATCGCGGTACCCTCGTGGAATCTCTAAGGTGTATTGCAGAAATCCTGATATGGGGTGATCAGAATGACAGTTCTGTGTTCGAGTAAGTGATCTTATCATTAAATGTAGCTAATTGAAACTTTTGGAAATACTGACGCATTGCATGTATAGTAAATTTTAAATTAACTGGAATAAATAAAAGCTGCAATTCAATTATTCCACAAAACTAAGAATAGTTTATCAATATCTACAAGAAATCTTTATGTCCAAGGTCCTTGTATTTACAAATATATGTTCACAAATATTGATAATTTTTTATACAAATATTGGAAATTGTTGTTGTTGCAAAATTACAACAAATTGGTGGAATTGTGAAATAAGTACTTATTTCTAAGAGATTGTATTTGGCCTTAATATACAATCTTACTTATCTATCTTCTCTCTACTTAATATAACAAAACTATATCTTATAGGCTTACACATTAGTTTCTTATTGCCTCATACTTGAATACTTTTATGTATAGGGTAATATCATTGAATCCATTTTTTTAAACACCACAACTTTGCCTTTCTGCATTGGTCATTGCCATTCTGCTTAAGAAGTTAGATCTCGTTACCTTGACTAGAGCTTAGTAACTTTTGTACAGTTTAGCAGCAATGATCTTTTTCAAGAAACTACTGCCATATAATTTACAAATTTGTTTGGTTTAGTTAGCTTGTTACTTGATATTGGTTATGCGGGATTTGTTAGTGCATTTGGTATTTATAGTGACCTGTGGCATACACACCATTATTTATAATCAATTTTCAAAATGTCAAGGACTGTATCAAAATACAATTGAAATTATGAGTTACCAACACAGACAAATAGCTTCTAAAGATAATTAGAAGTATAGGACTGGAAGAACAACACATTAACTGTTCTCCAGTCTGTCAATAAGTCAATAAAGCTGTGAATATTAATGTCTGTGCATATTTCCAGGGTATTTTGAATGACACTTAAAAGTTGTATCCTCTTTCCAGTTTCTTTCTAGAAAAGAATATGCTCTCATATTTTCTTAAGATAATGAGACAGAAATGTGGAGGCTCATCGTATGTCTGTGTTCAGTTACTGCAGACTCTAAATATTTTGTTTGAGAATATTCGAAATGAAACATCTTTATGTGAGTATTTTATACACTAATTAATTATAAATTAAATAGTGAATATAAATAGAATCTTATAAGAAGAAAATTTAACAGAAAATTAGAAATGATTCTTTATAATCTTGTCAATTTAGTTTTAAGTCTTTTTTTCTCGTTTGTAACTTATTTATGTATATGACAATTTAATGGAAGTCCAGGTCTTCAAGTAAATAATAATATTTTTTAAAACATACTATGTATTTATATGACTCTTTGGTTCCTAAATAAATATAGATATAAATTTTTTTTTTTTATTATTGTTAACATAATGAAAAATGATATTACACAAATTTTCTCAATGCTAACTTTAAATCACAAAATTTTATAAAATCAAGATCCTTGCTACATCCATATGAAGATGAGAAAACCATAAAGTACTCAATGCCTTTTATATGGTTTTCACCAACATACATATTGATTCATGAAGAATGTTTAGGTATACAATTCATCAATTGTGCAATTATTAAGGTTTTATATAAAAACACAAAACCATAATATACTGAAAAATATGATGATTCCAAAAGATGGTATAGGTATATGCTGATGCTGCTGATATGTAATTGCGACAATAAAACATGGTGACATCATATGTTGTATTACCCGTACAAACCAAAAGCAGGTTGATTGTGTAACTTATTGAGTTAATTTATGTATTATTTCTGGGTATATTACCCAGAAATAATACATAAATTAACTCCTAATAAATCTATCCTCCGGCCATAAATATCCTTTCAATAACTTAGGAATAAAATTATCAGAAATAGTTGTTTTTAATTTATCTTTATTATTTTCAGATTACTTGCTAAGCAACAATCATGTGAACTCAATAATAGTTCACAAGTTTGATGTATCAGATGAAGAAGTTATGGCATATTATATATCATTTTTGAAGACACTGAGCCTAAAATTAAATAATCACACCATACACTTCTTTTATAATGAGGTAAGATACTAAAAATAATTATATTAATAAACTGAATAAGGATTATTTCCCTATTATATTATTTACTTATTAATATACTTATTTTTCAACACAACAACGACAAATTATAAAACAACTATAGTCAAATTTATGTTGAAATTCTGAGAGATGCTACAATTATTTTAGGATATTGATTTAAATCTTAGGGGTTTACCATGGGTTAGATAAATAATACAATTTGACATTACTCTATTTCACAACTAACCTAGTCTTCATTTAAAGTACAATTATATAAAGAGTCTTAATTTTTACATAGTAGTAGTGTGTAGTTACACTAGTGTATAGTTTGTAAAAAGAAATGTCATAGAGCTTTTTGTATTTTTGTGTTTAATGTCATACATGAATTCCCTTCACTACCCCTCCAAATACTTCTCTTTCTCTTAATTAATTAGTGTGCATTTATATGCAGACAATTTATCTTCAAAAAAAGGTTAACATTAATCTGCTATGAAGATGCCAAATTGCTCTGTATAACATCATTGGGAGGGTATAACCAGTTCTTAGTTGTTCTAATTAATCTTTATACAAAAATGCAGAGATTAAAAATCCCAAAATGTTATTTCAATTTCTTACTTTAAATAATCATTTGCAAGACTTCCCTTATCAACATTTATTTTATCACTTTCATAAAAATAATTTACTTTGTTGAGTGAATACTCATACGACATTTATGATAAGAAATTATCTTAATTAAAAAGTGTTTCTTGAACTGTATGTATTGTAAACTAAATGGCGACAATGTTTTTATACAATCATTAAGGCGACAATGAAATTATGATATGAATGATGAAATAACTAAACATTGAAAAAAACATTTTTAACATATATGTAATTCTTTTTTCAATAAATTGATGTTCATTAATAATGTTAGCAGAGATAAGTTCTTGATCACTCTTTTTTTTTAATTGACTATCTTAAAATACAAGAAAATAATTCCCTTACATAAGAAAACACAATATAAATATTTCACAAACTTTTTGTAGCTAATTTGTGACCTAGAATTAAATTGACTTTGATGTCTATGACGATTTATCCATAAAAGGTTATTTTTGGTCTTATCCTTAAAACTATTACACTTTCTTACACTTTAGAAGATGACATTTCTACACCACTTTAAAACCCTGAACCAACCCAATATTGTATATAGAAAATACATCACTGAATTGAGATTGTTGATTGCTTTTCAGCATACTAAGGATTTTCCACTATATACAGAGGCGATAAAGTTCTTTAATCACCCTGAATCAATGGTTCGCATCGCCGTGCGTACTCTTACGTTGAATGTATACAGGGTACAGGATGCCAGTATGCTTCGGTTTATAAGAGATCGGTAAGATTTGTATTAATTATTACATGCTTTATTCAAATTTGCAGCACCACCTTCTGTTATAAATTCATTTACTATAATAGTGTATTTATGAGTGTTAGTAACATGTTTTAGGTTAGGTTTGTTATTATATTGCAACATAATAAGTAATATTTTTCAGGACCGCAGCACCATACTTTAGTAACTTAGTCTGGTTCATTGGAAAACATATACTCGAACTTGACGCATGTGTCAGAAACGATGCTGAGTATGTATTGCGTTTATAAACAAAATTATTTACGATTTTATTTTAATTCGATTTTTTTTCAATTTATTCATTTTTAATCCTTAGCCATCAATCTCAACAAAAATTGGACGATTTAGTAGCCGAGCATTTGGACCACCTACATTATATAAATGATATTTTATGTTTAAACATTCCCGATCTCAATGATGTTCTGACTGAACATTTGTTACATAAGCTATTTATACCTCTATACATTTACTCCCTAACGTCTGAACCTACAAGACGGCCGGTGACTTCCTCGCCTTATAACAGAGATCATATTCAAAGTATAGAAGTTATTACAAGAAACTTAGAGGCTATTTTAAAAGGCAAAAACACTGACACCCCAACAAGAATGACCTATCCAATACAAAGGATGGAATCGGAAGAGGAAACGAAACCTTCAGTATCGTGTGTAGTCGCCTTATTCTTGTTATCTCAAGTATTTTTAATAATAACTCATGGTCCGATTGTCCACGCACTAGCATGGATTATATTGCAATCAGATTTAGCAGTATTTGAGGAAGGTGCAACTAGAATACTAGAAATGTATCTAAGTAAAGCAAAGACCAATGTCAAATTGGAATTCTCGAAACCTCAATTGAGTCTAGAAAAAGCACTAGAGACATCCGGACAGGAAAGAGATTACACAACACCAGAATACAGTGGAGCAAAAGCTTTTGGCTATGATACAGATCAATCTAGTTGTGATCTTGATCCGGAACTTGTTTCGACTTCCCTACCCTCCACTTCGCATATTAGCGAGACGTCGAGTATAGCTCACGATTCGACTGAAGATTTAGTTACGCAAATCCAATCTATTAAATCAGCAATAGTAACAGCAACGGCACAGAATATGCCCGACTCACCGTTACCAGATTCTGGTATCGATTCTAGCTCATCTAAAACCGTGTCAGATTTAAACAATATAACCGACGAGGAAAAACAAAAATTGCTAGCCGTGATGCCAAGTTCGTCAGCTGAGAAGAACATAAGCATAGAAAGTAATTTAGAGAAAGAAACAAAAGAAATAGATAAAAGGCCGTTTTTGAAGACAGTTCTTGAATCTTTAGATTGTAGCGAAAACGATTACAAAGCTCTATTCGCTTTGTGTCTATTATTCGCTTTGATAAATAACAAAGGTAAGATAATTGTTATTCTACAGAAATTTTAATTAAGCATGAATTTATATGAATAAATTGTATTAGTTTTCATTTATTATGGAATGACATAATGAACTAATAGATTTCTTTTTCTTTGCTTACCTTTGGTATTAGTCGGTAAGAATTTCGTATGTTGGTGAATTATTGTAAGCTTATTCATCATATATTAATAACATACATTGTTTATAGGAGTGAACACAGAACTTTTAGACACGCTATTGTGCCCTGAAATAGAAGATAGCACAAATACAACATCTAGAAGTTCAAACGCAAGTATTCGGGAAGAATCATTAAATGAAGATAGTGGGCAGAGAGATGGAACTCCAGTGCGCCCGTCCAAGCGGCCTTTGCAGAGTTTTAACGCGCTTCTGATAAACAAACTGATGACTATTGCTAACCTTAGTTGTAAACCAGGTGAGATATTTTAGGCGAGATATAAAAAATTTGCTTGGCATTGGCCAGATATGTGACATAAATAAGACGGAATTAAGACTACCCGTAACCACGAGCATGTTCGCGTAGATGAATGAATGTAGAAGTGACAGAAATGTGTAATCTCTACTTTCGTCTCGGCTTACCCCTGGATTACGGGCGTAAGTATTTTTTTATTTATTTATTTGGTCATTGATTAATTTAATAATTTGTCCGTTTATTCGTTTATTTATTACTTTGTCATCTGCTCAGCTTTGTGACTTGACAAATTTTGAAGTGAGATGACGTTGCAGCGTCAAAGGTGCGTCTGGTGACGTGCGAGCTGAGCGTATGCTTGCTACGCGTTGCACTGCAAGGCGCGCGCGGTGTGCCCGGTGCTCCTAGCGCGCAACACGTGGCCGCAGCGGAGGCATTGCGCGCGC
>JWHW01052112.1:159769-171880 GCA_000931545.1 Papilio glaucus | reverse complement strand
GCACTCGCCAGGAACTTCTACAAGTGCGACGACATCTTCCTAGATATGTTCGAGGACGAGTTAGTGTTCCCTTTTCATTCTGTATTACCGACCCCACCTTCGATCGGATAGTGCACTTTCCGGCTCGAAGGACCATAATATTACAAACATTATGGTCCTTCGAGTCTATTTTATTTGAGGTGATTACAGATTAGTTTAAAATTAATTTAAATAATTTAGTACAATAATTAATGTAGTGCACGCCAACATACGCAGCCCAATCCGATGCTTTCCTCCTCCCCTGTGCTGTGGTCGAAAGCAATCTCAAACTATAGTCAAAGGATTTGGAAACAGGTCACTCAACAGCTATGATTAAGATTATAATATAAGTCTTTTTAGAAAGTGTAATAAATATTTTTCCATTCTATTTAATTACAGATACTGTGAAATGAGTAAACGTCCATTAAACGTTGAATGGTTGTGTATGGATGCCGCCATATTGTTACCACCGACACGCACTCCAATGTCGGGGATTGCGTTTACGAAACGATTGCCCAGCGGAGAGGTCAGTGCTAATTCAGTTCCTAAGTATAACTAAATAAGTCCCCGCAACTGTCCTTATTCGCGACCTGTATCTCTAGTAATGCATCGAGCTATTTCATTCTCTTACTATCATTTTACTACTCTTACATTTACAGATGGAGAGAGCGCGGCGTGCGATCAGGACGTTTTTCCTGATCCGGGACCTCCACCTGCGGCTGACGGGCCGGCCGGAGACGCAACTGCCGCTCGCCAACCCCGGCCAGTTCGTGCAAGTCGGAGACGTGTTGGACCTCAGTCAGTACTATATAAATATCTTATTACACTAAGTAAGCGATTCTTGCGCATAGTTGTTGCGTAAACTCTACCTTACAAAAGACTAAGGGTCGTTCAAGAAGAGAGCGTACTCTATTCTCAGAGACCGGCAACACATCTGCGGTTTCTCTGGTGTTGCGGATGTTCATGGGCGTCGGCGATCACTTATATTGGGCGACCTGCTGCTCGTATGCCTCCTTATATTTAAAAAAAATCGCCTCACACAGTTACCATGTTTTTTACAGATGATTCAGATCTGATATCCTGCGATATAATTCAAAAAGACGGCACGTGGCATCACAGGTTCTTAGCGGTCGACCATTTCCAAATCATTCTAGTCGAACCAGATAAACAGAAAATGGGATGGGGCGTCGCTAAATTGGTCGGCAGCCTGCAAGATCTAGAAGTAGGTTAACAATATACAAGAATATTTAATGTATTGAGCCTACGGTAATAAATATTTAAAAAAAAGTACAGTAAGTATACAGACAAACAAACTGACAAAAAAGTACAGTAAGTGTACAGACGTAAGTTACAGACTGAAATTGTTGAATTGCCATAATTTGGGTATAGCAGAGTGAATCAATTTTTTTTGTTATTAGCTACTCAATAACTTTACAGTAACAGTTCCTTTAGATGGGAGTAGATCGCAATCGGCGTTGGAAACGTCGCATAACAATTTGCTAGTCAGTTTTAAGCTAGCAGTACTGTGATTTTGTTTTACAACTTCGCTCGGTAGTTTTTGTTCAGGTAGAACCACGGCAAGGAGACTGTTCATAATACATACTGATGTAATGTTTAACTATAATGCATCACTTAACACACTAGATACAAGGCGACAAAGAAGACCCCCGTTGTTTGCAACTGACGATTCACAAGCCGCGGGTGGGACCCGGCGCCCCGCCGCGCACCGTGCTGTTACGTGCCAAGTTCAAGTTCGACGACCACATCCGCAGCATGGCCGCCAAGCAGAGGCTCACCAAGGTCAGTTGAACATTTTTAAACCGTAGAAATTTAACAATATCTCAATCAGCAGAAGCAGCGAATCAGATAGATCTCATTATGTTATCCAGTAGTAGAGGGCCAGCTCTGAGTAAAGAGAGTGATAGGTTTATTTATTTGTTCCTGCAAAACTTTTGGTTATACTAATAAATAATTTTTGTAGGGTCGTACGAAAGCTCGCCAGAAGAAAATGCAACAGATCGGACGTCTACTCGAAGTGTCGGGCATCTCCGCGCCCCTCATGGCGACAAGACACCGGCCGCTGTTCACGAGGCCGGGTATCTCGACGGTGCGACGTTCTTCTGGTATATGATACTAGCTTTTGCCCGCGGCTTCGCACACATTCGTTTGTTATGTTCCACGCTGTAAATTTTTATAAGATAACTGCGTATTTTAACTTAGTCCAAATTTCCATGATGATTCGTTGAGTCGTTAAGGAGTTAAAGCGAAACAAAGACACGAACTCCATCCGCAGTTATATTGTTAGTTAAGATGGTTTTAAGACGTTTCAATTTTTCATTAACTAGGTGGGGATGGCGAGGAGTCGGAGCGGCGCTTGCGCCGGCCCAGCGGGCACGTGCTAAAGGACGGCATCGTAGTTTACCGCGAGAGGACCAGCAGAGAGAGGTAACTTGCTTCTCCGCTGCGTTTTGCTTGGGGAAGGGTTAACATGTGTTTGCTTTTGTTCCGTTGCTTTCTTGGTGAATTTAAACGTGTATTCTTTGTCTTAGTTGTGTGTTGGAAGTAAATAACCTATATTATATACCTTTTATATAATCATTGGTAGTATGTTGTACATACCTTTTTACATTTTCATTTCGATGCGCAAATAACCTAATGGTTAAGGGTAAGGACGGTCGATCATGAGGTCGTGGGTTCGGATCCGCCATTCGACTATTGTCGTGAACCATGTCCTAGCACAAGCTTTTAAGCTCAGTTGGAATGGTTAAAAGAAATATTAGTAAATTAGTTCAATGCTCTATGTATTAAAAAATTAAAACCTGTTCTGTGCAGTATTTAATATATTATGTGTTTGAATATATTTTTCAATATTCAATATAATATTAAAACGGTGTTTTAAGATGCTATATATTTTTTTTCTTAACACATTACTGATATAAATATCAGTTTCATAATTTTCAGTAGTATGTCAAGAAGTAGCAGCGCTCACGGGTCTCGCGAGAGCTCGCCGCGCCCGCGCTCTGAGGACATCCCTCTAGAAGATATAAGAAGGAACATGGCCACGTCAGTCACACCTGTAACTACAGTACAGGTTTGTTTTTTGACCAGCTATTCATAAATTTCATTGAGAAGGAAGGAAACGAACAAACTCTCTCTAACTCTTGATAGTAAGCGGATGTATCGACATCCGTAGCAATAGTTACGGAAGCCTTGCCAGCATTTTTGAAGGGAGTAAAAGAAGAGGGGAGTGAGTAGATTAGAAAAAGGGTAGGGTGCGAGTAGTTGTTATTCTTTCACGCAAAAACTACTGAATGGATTTAATGAAACTTTACAAAATATTTTTAAATGAAACTATACAAATATAATAGGGGAAACTATACAAATATAACAGCTTAGGTTGGAATATCGTCGGTTAAATTTAATTGCACGGCGGGTGAAACCGCAGGGCGCAGCTAGTAATATATATTAAAATAATAAAATGAAACTTAAAAGAATAAGAATTTACATATTCTTATTTCTTTTATTTAAAATAATAATAATTAAGTGCAATATTTTAGCATAAAACTCGTTAGTATAATATTAAATGCTTATATATCTAAAATGTAATTTAAAACTGCACTAAAATTCTATATCGGATTGGTCGGAGTCATCACATTTACACGACAAATCATTTTATCGATAACAGCGGTACGCCCTCGCAACAAGCTCACCGCTCTATCTAGCCTTACTATAATTTATGACCGAATGTGCAAGAAGAAAAAAAAGTGTACTGTAGCTGAGACAAAGTATATTATCAATTTTACTACATTTTGCAGAGCCAACCAAGTACGTCAAGCCAAGCTCTGAAGGTGGTAACGACATCTTCGGAGGAAACTTCCTTCATCTCTGGAGAGGTGCCGCGGTACAAGAGAAAAGGAATTGTCGAGACCATATGATATTAGCCTTAATTTAGAAGAACATATGTATATATAATAACGTATGCAATCAAATGTTCTTGGGATAACTGAACGTACCGATAAACATTCAGCACAGATTATATCTTTATGTTATAAAGAATAATCTATGTTTAGTAAACGTACGTAAAATAAACGCTGAAATGACCGTCTATCCTGAAACGCATTGGTAGCGTGAATATAAGTGAAGTTGTATGGATTTTTATGTACAGTATCAAAGTTGTTATCTATTTATGTCGTGAGGTGGCGTTTGGTGTCGTGCTGGATAACTGACCTAAGTGGGCGGGATGCGGGTGTACGCGGTATAGTGCCCTCCCTATTTAGAACAATTCATTAAGCTGACATGGAACTGAAAGAGGAAATAAATACATATACATATATAGGATTTTAACTTCGACTTTTCGGACTTTTTTTATCTTCATCGAAATCAAATTTGGACTTTTATCTGACGTCGGACTTTTACCTATCAAATTGTCATGTAATCGTCCGAATTTTAATTTAAAAACCTATATATGTTATACCGTATGTATGTAGTATGTTTTTTATTTTATTTTAGGAAGATCTATGTTACCGTATGACGATAACATCGTAGAGAAATTTAAGGCTGGTCTGGTGTTTCGAGATATTTTATTTTTTTCATAAATAGTTTTATATGATGCAAGTTCTTATTTTTACACGTTTTTTTTTAATTGACGAATAAACACTTCGTTTAATTCTTAACCCACTTCAAAAAAGGAAGTTCTCAATTCGCCTGTATTTTTGTGTTTGTTACCTGAGAACTTCGACATTTTTGAATTGATTTTGAGAATTCTTTTTGCAGTCGTTACTTTTAGTTAATATATTGATCCTATTTAAAATTTATCCCGACCCGATAAGTTGTTCCAGAATAATTTAGGATGTTCGCGAATTGAAGTAGCTTTCTGTAGTTTTACTGCATTTAAATCAAATGTACAAATACTTAAAAAACGTTTTTAAAATGCTTTACGTATCTGTGCCGTAGTAAATTTATATGTTAATTATATTATTGAAAATTACTACATTTTATACCACTACAAATGAGTAATTACTTTAAAACATTTGCAATCAGTTTTATCAGAGTGGTTTTACTACTTATAAACTAAAATTAAGAAAGTTCCTTATTTCATTCATCTATGTTTTTAAATTGTTTTAAAAAATCTAATAAAAAGGGACCTGTATTTTGCTGGTAAATCGTCAGATAAAGTTAAAATTATGAAAGCCATTCCACTTTTTAATAATTACTCTGCAATAGTCAGTAAATAACTATTTAGATATGCGTTTGCAAGCTTTTACAGTAGTTTTCATTTATAACCGCTTTCGGTTATAGCGATATGTAACGTAAGTCCCTTGAACTTAAAGTATACTTTCAAAGGTAAATTAGCCTGTAGCGATTTCGGACGTAACAACGAAGTCGGGTATATATACTGAATAAATGAACATTTGAAACAAGTTCCATCCTTTTCCTACTTTTTCCTACTTATACATATTCGGCTACAGAGACAGAATTTAGGGGTCCAGTCAACCAAGTTTGTTAAATCGGCCAAGTAAGTCTGAAGTCAACTTCAACAAAGTTATAACCGAAATTCTCTATATATATTTATGTATGTATGTATGTTTATATATTTATGTACATTTATTCGCTTGAAAATGTAACAATTTCAAAGATTATCTAAAGTAAAGTATGTATGTTAGTAAAAATTATATAAATAAAACAAATATTCAACTAAAACAAAAATCGTCAAATATTAAACTTAAAGTTCAAATTGTATTGGTCCATTGACAAAACATATCGTTAAAAATTCAAACAAACACACAAACATATAACATAACTGTTTTTATAGCATGCTATTTGCTAATGAAAAATAAATGTTATGCAAATTTTTAAAATTTTCTTTGCAAAATAACGTAAGACGAATCTAACTCCTGCCCTCCTCTTTAAATTCATAATATTTTGGTTATGCCTAAAATGTCATTAAATATAATAAAAAAATGATTTATTAAAATTAATACAGATATATTTAATAAGCTAAAACAGCAAAACAAAATAAAACGCTTTGAAATAAAAGCAATGTAAATGAAAGAAACATGTTAGAAACAGTAGATATCATGAAAAACGTTACCATACAATTGAAATTTTTAAATTTCGAATGTGATTTAGTTTTTATGAACATGTTTTTAGTATATGGTTCTTCTAGACCTTTTGTAATAATTTAATATTTAACTTTTTATAACAAACGGCTTTACTCACGTTCGCGTTTTTCCTCACATCTCTCATCATCGCTGGTGCACCCCGCGCCCCCCGCCCTGTCAAACCGCGCGTTACGAGCTCAGGCTCGCAGTGCGAGGCGGGGCGCGACCGCGAATCGATCCCACTCACCCTGAAGAAGGACCAATAGGTCCGAAACTTGTCTGAACAAAAATACCAAAGGAAAAACGCGAACGTGAGGAAAGCCGTTTGTTATAAAAAGTTAATTAATAATGTCTCACGGGAGTTTTAATAATTTCATTTAATATTTCATATAAAAAGAATAGACTGGCGATGTATAATAATATTATATAGTTTCCTATCATCTTTTTATTTATTTTTAAATATATATTTAATACGGATTTGTCCATATAGTTTTCTAAGCACCGTCCTTACGTTTTTAGATATCGGGTTATTGAAACCGATTAAAATATGAGAACATTTGTTGACATGTATTAGATTAATTTCCGTTGTAAATTTTGATTTTGCATCTTTTGTTTCACTATTTGGTTTATTGTAAAAATATTTCATATATTTCACTGTATCATTCCGAACTTCCATTTACAACAGAGTGTTAAAAACGTGTCAAATGAAAAGTTAGTTTTAACTAGAAATTAATATTTATTTACTCATCGATGACGTCAGTTCAGAACTATGTATATACATTATTGATACAGTCACTGTTTGGGTTAAAACGAATGTATATCGGATGGGTTATTTTCCAAAAACTTCAATCCAATGTTCAACAATGAACTACGTCGGTAAAGCAGTATTTCGAGTTTAACTGTTTTACCGACATTGTATTTGAAGCAATCGGATCAATGTTTTTGGTAAAATTTACGACCAATTATAATTTAATAATTTTGACCAAGACAGTGATTATGTCAGTAATAAAATAACTGAAATCTACGTAATAGTAAATAAATTCCACGTAATGGAAAAGTAGTCTTTTCACAAACAGGCAAGATGCATGGCATTGTCACTGACTACGTCGTTATACATTGTATTTAATATTACGCTGTGGTGCATGAACGCCATCGGTTTTATGTTGTGATTTTATTTAAGGTTTGCAATAATTGTTGTACATAGACATTTATGTTTACAAATAAAAATATCGTAGCGTTGAAATGAAATATATATATTTAACATGTTATATTACTATGTTGTTTTATTTACTCTTCGAACGTCACGGGTGTTACGGCATTACTAAACCTAAAACTACACAATTGTCGCCCGATCTGACTCGTATCGTATCTTGATCCGATCGACTAATTGAATCCAGATCGAGTAACTTAATCACGATCGATTAATTTAATCCCAATCGTGTCACTTAATTACAAATGAGTAACATAATCCGGATCGAGTAGTTTAATCACGATCGAGTTAAATAACTTGATCGAACGAAACCTGGTAAGCTCTGGGGGGTCGATTTTTGAAAAAGAGCGGCAGAAATTACCGATTTCAAACGATTGTTGACCAACGGAGAGGTGAGACAAGTCATAATACTTTCATTGGACGAATGTCACAGGTTAGGATTTATTTTCTCTGATGTAATCGAATGTGAGTGGTTAAAACATCTCTTTATTAAATTTGTCTCAAAAAATATAATTTCTAATCTAAATTAAACGTTTTCGTGTAAAAAAGTCGATAAATAATCGACCATCTGATGTTCTTGTCAGCATGTCGTAGAAAATAAGTAATTATTAATTACTAGGGCCTCATAAATTTGAATCTTAGAAATTATTAGTATCAAATAGACGGCCAAGTTATTGATTGTTGGAAGTCAATAAATAAAACATTTCTCGTCAACTATATTTCCATTCTAATTTATTTGATTAATCATCTGTTCTATACACATGATATGCACCAATGTCTTTAAACAATACAAACAATGTTATGACTCGAATACATGTAAAGAAAACTATTTACATAACACTTTTACATTGCTGATAACTTGAGCTCTAATTAAAAACAATTGAAAACATATTCGGTAACATATCCATCATTAAACTTCACAATAATCTTGGCGTATAAACGTTTAGAGTTGTCACTTTATTCTGTTTTATTTGCATCAAATAGTCTCCAAAGACGGTCCGATACCGTACAACAAATTTTTCGCAGATTATCTTTTCCACTTACTTTCCAAATAAACAACAAAACAATTCTTGAATAAAAAATTAAGGCAATTAATGTACAAAGTTGTGGGAATACAGTCTTTGAATTCGTGAATTTAGAATTCTCTTAAAACAACTCCAGCAAACAAACACAGAATACGATAGATGTACAAATAAGGGTTATTTAGTCTTCTTGAATTCTAAACAATTAGTGATAATTAAATATCTAAAGGAACGATTTTTACAGATCAAACTATATATCTTAATTAGATATAACTTATATTTTAACATTTGAACAATTTCATATATTGGTCGGCGCAACTTATAATGAGAGACAATTCGTAGAAAGCCACATATATATATTTAAATACAAAATTCTAAACTGTCACTTGATTAACATTTATGCCATTTAAATACTATATCTATTGCAGTTACAAATATGTTTATTTTATGTACAAAACACATACAACATCATGCATTTAGAAATATTGACGAATTAAAAAATAATTGTATAGCTACGGTGTGACACCTCAAACGTTATACACATAATTACTTAGAAAAAGTAAAAAAAAAGAGATATAAATAGTAGGTATGTAAACCAACGAAGTTTACAACTTTACGGTAACATTTATACTCCTGGATATAATATTGAGCTTTAAAAAACTATCGGCATTCATTATTTTGCTAATAGTAGTGCTTTTCACACGGCTGTCACTCGGCTTACGACCATCGTACTATGAAATACCGAAGACTTTTCTGTCAGAGAGAGTCAAAATGAGTCGATTGTTTTTTCTGAAGCTCGCAATATAATTTTATATCGAGAGATATTGAAGGTTTTATCCACTGATATAAATGCCGCAGCCGCGTTTTATTGATTCTACAAACTTAAAATTGAGATCTTACGTTCATTTTTGATACAAACTGTTAAGATAAATATTTTAGATTCCATACCTTATTATATAATTAAGTAGGAAGTGACTATTGGAAATAAATACTTCTGACATAACGAAGAGCTGAAATAAGACGAATTATGACGTTAACATTACGTAAAGGTACCTATTCTCATAAAATTGGAACAGCTTTAGTATTGTTGAGAGGAATCAAATCGTAGCTACAAATTAGGCCGTAAAATAGCTTATAAAATATTAAATTAGCTATATTTATTAGCGACAATTCCTAGGATCCACTGCAGAGTTTATCTTCGACTGCCTAACAAGCATATTTTGGAAGCACACATATTTTTATGCAAGACATTTTACGTACAGATTAACAAAACTTGCCCGTATCGACACTTACTGCAAAGCCCACGTAAACTATAAAATTGATTTTATATTACTTAAGTTACTTATTTTCTCTTTAAGTTTATTGAAAAATAAGTATAAAAAAAATATTACTAAATAATTCAAAAGTAGCTCAGTAGCTAAAATCAATTTTAATACGATGTTGCATTGCATGAAACTACATAATAAAAATGTTTATGCACATAAAGCGATGCATCATGAATTGATTTTCAAATTATTACGTAATATTTTCAAAACATATTCGATAGATATTATTTTTAATATATGCCATTTATTTTCTGTTGTTACGAAATATTACCTGTATTTCGGGATTATTTCAGGGAATCGTAGAATTGTGTAAGAATTAGAAACTATTGTGTTATAAAAATTTTTAAGTGTGCCGTTCGTAATTTATATAGTTTTCCAATACTTAAAAGGTTACTGAGGGTGTTTAAAATTTTAGATAAATATTTTTCAACTTCTACAATTTATTTAACAAGCGAGTAGATTTTCTTCTGTAAAAATACGTTTTTTGGAGAAATTGTATTTTCGTTAAGTAGTAGTAAAATGAATAACATCTGCTTTTAGACAAATATAAAATATGAACCCTGTCACCAGTTATGTGCGTTTGATAGTGGGTCGATCGATGCCGGGTGAGATTCTAGTCAACTTTTCGTATAAAAAATTACATCTCGTTAAGCTTATAAAATCTAAAAAAATAAAATTTATGACGGGATCAAAACACAGATTAAAAATATTATAATAGAAATTAAAGATAGATGACAATGTCATGGGACCTACTTCGTTAACATACGCAACACTTCGTTTCACAAGCAACCAGTTAATCTAAATGAAGCTCATATTTTCCTTAAGATCTATTTATGTGGGTTCATATAGTGTGAAAATAAAACATGATAGTCATACAGCTTGTAACCGTGTTTGTAGTAGAAGAATAGTGGCAACGTTAAAAGTTCGAAGTTATAAACCCGTAGCGCCCGAGGCAGTTGTAAAATAACATAATGATGCGAGTAGAAAATGTGAGAAAGTATAATTATTTAAGAGAGAATTAAAAGTTCGTAATCTTTAACCATCCTACTAAACCCCTACCATCAAAGCCCCCATAGATTTATGGTGAGTAATAATTGAAAACCTTCGAAATATTTTGACAATCAAGTGGCTGTTACATATCTATACGTTTAGACATATCGTTACACGAGAGAGATGCAATATATACTGTGTAGGAAATGAGAAAGAGAAAAATATAAAATAAATAGTCTGTTTAACGAATTTCTCTCTTCTGTAAGCTTTTTTGGTGCATAGTTTACATGACAGCACCTTGATTTAAAAAAAAAATCAATAGATAAAATTATCTTCATGTTATTCTTATATTTTCGATATGGTTGTTTGTTATGGCACATAACTTCTTTAATATTGGTTTACCGTTCAGTTTAAACATCTTAGAAACTATCAAAGATGTTACCTGTACGTGTTACCTCAAATTCGCGCCAAAATTGAGCTTCATTTTTGATTTTCTATGGAACGCGGTATCCGGAGGTGCATAAATCTATGGTTACGATTTTTATCTGACACGATGATAAGTTCTATACACCGGGGGCAAACAACCATAAGTCACATTACACTAATTATTCTGTGCAACTTTATTAAGTTTCAACTTGAACATTATTCACGTATGTGCGTGTCACTTGACTACACAATTATGTGAAATTAATAAGTAAATTTGTATTTGTTGTTTAAAAGTAGGTTAATAGGTATTTTTATTACAAAAAACAGAGACAGAGAGAAGAAAATATAATTAATTAATGGACTTGGGATAATATACCTCCGGTACACAGATTTATACTCCAATTAATAACATTTCATTGTATTAATGTAAAAAATACAATCGAAATGATAATGTAAAATCTGTTGGTAAGTCCTTGTATAATACAGAATACATGGAGCTGTGACTCAATCGAGAGTGTTAAATTTAGCTTTAAGTAAGACAGCACGCAACGCCTACAACATATCGTTCAAACAAAGCGAAAATACAAATCTTATAATAAAAATAATAGTTAAGTAATTGACCATTCTTAGATTTAAATAATCCAAAATAACTACTCTTTTACAATCTGATTATAAAGATAGAGATTATAATTGACAAAAACTAATCAAAAACTTTAATTACATTTTGTTCGGTCACGTCGTTTATAGAATATTTTAAAACTTATTTCCAATTCACATTGCATTTAAAAGTGAGTCCCCTCATAAATATATCGTAGCTAAATTCTGCATATATTACATATGAATATTTTACTACGAAAGGTGCAAATATTTCTAAAATATATATAATATATATTTCATAAACAGTATTCTATTGTGCCATATACAATGCACGCATAACACACATGTATTTATTTAATGTTATATTTACCAAAGTTGCTTACACATAAAAACATTACTGTCAAACAGTATCATTCACTATA
>JWHW01052112.1:138087-149852 GCA_000931545.1 Papilio glaucus | reverse complement strand
CGCATTACACTCAATATTGGCCCGTTGTCGATATATCATGTCGAACTCAAACGGATACTAAGAGTGCAATAAAACCCTCGCAAAATGGCCGTAAACAATGCCTACTTATGTATTACATAGCCGTTCGAAACAAAGATATTACAAATAATATCGCCTGTTATTAATGTTACAATATTTATGCGTTATATGAGGTATAAGATTTGTGCTCCGCGTTAAAAGCTTATAATAATGAATGGTTTGCTAAACGATGAAATAAAGGTTCTGGTAGCCCAAAATGAAAACCATTGCATTTATTCTTCTGTTTTGAAACCCAGAAGGAAAGAGATATTGTGTTCTTTCAACGGTTCTCTTTGTTATGTCAGCAATACCCACAAACATATGCTATATGAAATGAAATATGAACGAATTATTGTCTCTATATCCCTGTTAAAATAAACGAAGAAGTGCAATTAAATGCATAAATTGAAAAAGCAAAGAGACTGTTACAATCCTCAGAACATACATTATGTAATTGATCTCATTACTTTAAACTTTAAGCTTTTTTAAACTTTATCGTCACGTGAGTGCCAATGTCTAACAAGCTCCCCTTATAATAAACGGAAAAATTGTGAAGATACGTTGCAATCGTAACTCAAAAAATACACTCATATCACTTTTAGCTTTGAAATATTAATATTATTAATAATTGCCTTAAAATTAATTTATGTTGTGTTATTACCTGCATTAATTGCTCGATGGGTTACATCCGTTTCAATTCCTTCACTGAAACACTTTGAAAAACATCTTCATTGAAGAACATTGAGCATAATGGGCGAAGCGAGGCGTGCGGCGTTGAGGTGGTCGCATGAAGCGAGTCCCGTGTGAGAGAACCGCACTTGAATTTGTTATCGGACGCGTTAGTTTTTATTTTTGCAATAAATCCGAATATATTAAGTTGATAAAGATTAATACTGTATCTGTCTAGCCAATTACCGCTTTGTATGTATGTGACCATTTTTATAAGTTAGAAGGTAGTAAGTAGAATGGGTAAAGTAAGCTCTTCTTAAAAGATATAAGCTATTGCAGATCTTGCAGATCTTTTTATTTTATTTTAATCTATCTCGTAAGGTTTAACCAGCGTATACAATGGAAGCGTACAAAATTATATATGTTTTTTGTTCGATATCACATTACTATTTTCGAAGTTAAAGGTGCGGACTACTGAACATCGTGGGTTCAGATCGGACATTGGACTATTATGGCGCACCATGTCTTACCACAAGCTTGCTTAGTTGGAATGCTTAAAAGAAATACAAGTAAATTATTTTGAAAATCTACTAATATTTTTAATACTTAAAAATAATCCTTTGAGACTTGAACCTATTATCTTATCTATTATGAGTCGCAGTCTTTTTTTATGGAAGAAGGTGGCAAAAGAGCAAGCGGATCACCTGATGTTAAGTTAGCGCTACCCATAGACACCCGCAACAAGCACATGTGTTGCCTACCTTTCTTTAATGGACAGAAAAGGGCATAGACGGGAATAAAGATATTTCCTTTTCCCCGTTAACCCCCTTCGTCGCTTGATGTTAAGACAACGATTATAGTAATACTACTAATATTATAAATGCGAAAGTTTGTCATTATGGATGTATGGATGTTTGTTAGTCTTTCACGCAAAAACTACAAAAAGTATTTTAATGAAACTTTAAGATAATATAGCTTCCAAATCAGAAAAACATATAGGCTATAATTTATAAATATATTGTGTGAATTGTACAAAATATCACGATAAGTGTCAATTAAGGAGGAAAATCTTCCGCCATATACAAGCTATTCTGGTGTGCGCTGCAAAAAACGTTAAGAGTTACACGTGTATAATGTATAATGGAAATGTTTACCTTAAATAGTCCTACAAAAAAGCCCGCGACAGCATATATCTAACTTTTATGTACAAGCCAGCTAGTTTTAATTAAAGAAAAACTGCTTCCTCGTAAAACCTTTCGTCAGCTTCAAAGCTTAGTATCCTGTACTAAAGGGCAAACGAAAATTATTCCAAAAGAAGTTATTTGCTCGGCTCTCGCATGCCACGATGGCGTGCGCCGCGCCCACCGTATAATGTTAATGGTTTTTTTTACTCGCATAAATCAAGCTTTAATAATTGCGAAGGAGTTCAAATTATCATAATACGTAGAACTTTTATGTCACCAGCGCGGGGTAGTTTTTTAAGTTGCGCTATGCGCTTTTAAGTAATGGCGTTTATCACTGTTAATGTACTATTTCTTATTACTACATAAGTGTAAATGTAGTAAATTAGTGTTATTTAGGGGAAAAGAGAAATAAAATTGAAGTAGTGATTGTGTGTAGTGCAATTGAATCTGGAGTCCAAAAATGTAATTCCAGATAAAGGAAATATCACACCTCATACACATTAATACATAATACATTAATTTGTGTATATCAATCAAATTTAAAGAGCCTGTATAAGAACTTTTACTTTAACTTTTAAACCTGTAAAGATTTTTTAAATTGAAAGCAAGAAATAATGACCTCTCGCACAAAAGTGCAAGAGGTCATTACTTCTTGCTTTCAATCGTGCGGCGCCAAAAATCGTGTTCTTTCCAAAAGGATTTTTGGTGACGAAAGTACACACTGCACTAGCTGAAAGTTCCGTAAGATTCACAGCTCTTAATCCATTGAACATGTTAACTAAACTACATTATTAATTACTAAATAATATAGTTATAATACATATAAGTTTCCGGTTTGTGTGAAAATTTATGAACATATAATTATGTATTGTATTATTGACTATCCCGAAGAAGTAAAAAAGTCTTTACACATGCTGTTATATATGTCTTATATATAATGTTTTAAAATTACACTAAGAAGCAAGTAAAATTGTGTAAAGAACAAAAATACGAATGGAAAATCTATTTTGTGCATTGTCGTGTACTTTTTCGATTTAAAATTTTGAATCTCTAGTTAAATAAATATTTAGCTTTGTAACGTTTTAATGATCATGAGCAAAATTATCTAAAACCAATTATAAAAATTGACGCGAAGAGATCAACAACAAAGCTAAATTAACTTTACTTCCGAGTAACCGAGTAAAAAAATTTTTTTCTTCAGAATTCAAAATTATCGTTACATGAATGTTATAAACTTGCATTACTGGTTGATCAAATCGCGTAGAACCAAATACTCTGAATGACCCCAGTTCGTTTCTACTTATATACAGAGTATAAAATGCGTGCTAGAGGTTCATTAACGTGTTTCGACCTCGATTCAACCTTGAACATCTTAAATGAACATTTCGAAGTATATTTTGATCGTAATTATATATTTTATGATACAAGGATCGGGAATGTTGATGTTGTGGTGAAAATAACAGACGAAAAAATGATTAAAATACAATCAGTGCTAGCCCAGCCTTCCAATTATGCTAAAAAACTTCTCACAATGGTTCCGCAATTGCGAATTTGGTATTCTTATAATCGCGTCATAATGTTTTGTCAGTGGTGCGCGCCGCGTCTATTGGATTGGAATTTTGGTAGTATTACTACTATTAATTAAGACAATCATAAGCAAGCATCCCTCATAATGACAAAACTGCTTTTCTAACATCGTTTCTTCCCCGAGTAATTACACCTGACATGCCATTGTGATTTTTTGATATCGAGATGATGACACTGAGAGGAAATAAGAAATATTTTTCTTATACCTATTCCTACCATATGGTAAAAACAAAAGTTATTGGGACCTATATAGGTCACCTATATAATTGTTATATATTAAAACCGTAGCGTTGCAGGTGTAGCGCAATCAATATCCAGTTGGTACCAGTTGTTGGCGGTTACTGATTGTAGATTAGAGTAGGCGGAATGCGAGCCGTTTTAGAAGGTGATTAATGAAAGGATACAATACAATTGTATGATCAACGCATATCTTTATTATTAGAGTTTTATGTTTTTAAAGAATTTGAATTTAAATTAAAATATAATGTTATTGGTAATTCGACGTATTCCCGTTAGGAGGTGACAGGGGTGACTATTGCTATTTAATAATTATGATGCAATAATTTGCTTCCCAATATGCATTATGCAAAAGTGAACCATTTTTGAATTATCATGTTTTTTTAGCTATTTTCAAAATAAATCAAAATGCAACAACAAAAATTTATTTTATGAAAAGTATCTCATTTTTTTTCTGATTTATTAAAATGATTAAACATTGGTTATTTATCAATATTAAGAGAGCAATTATCGGTCCAAATTTATAATGCCAGACGAGAAACGATATTATTTCAATATTTCTTTGAGATATTTTCACAAAAATGCCTCAAAACCAAAAAAATGTTATGAAACTTAGCATTCTAATTTTTTTAGAAACATATCCGTTTCCTTAGCTCTCTAACAATGTATAACAACTAGGAATATATTTGAAATAAACTGAAAAAAAATCACAACCAAAGTAGACGGAAATTCGTATTCGAACTAAACTTAAGGTCGTACTTTAAAATTTCCATAAAATTTATTAAAAACAATACCCAATGTAAATAAAACAAAAACACACATTTAAAATAAAATTTAGAACCAGTAACAGTTTAGTAGGAACAACAATTAGCAAGTAATAATAAGTAACAATTAAGACATATTGTAATTTAGCCTCATTAAAGTTTTGCTCCAAGTGCGTGCGCAATGTCGGTTCGAATCCAGATGTCTCCAGTTCGATTATTTTTTCTTTTTTTCCCTTCTTCTGCGAGAAAAATTATTATAAGGATATTCGTATCTAAATATAATATCCAAAAACACGACAAAAAAGAAATCACCATCATCATCATCAGTTCATACAGGTACTATATACATAATATATATAATTATTAATTAATATATATAATAAATACTACGTGGATTTATTTAATGAGAGATTAAAATAAATAAAAATATTCGAAATAGAGACTAAAAGACTTCGTGTAAGAACGAATTAAATATTATTACACGAATCTTAAAAAAAAAAATTGCCATCACTATCATAAATAAATAATCACCCTGAGGGCACCCTTACCGCTGTTAAGTTGCAATGCTTCGCATTCGTATTTGTACCGTTAATAACACAATTGAGATCTGATCGTTTGCCAATTTTATAAATCAATACCTTTATTCACAATTTATTACTCGACAATTACAAAGTCACATGAAGCTTGAAGTCACGTCTGAACAACGCAGTCCTGTTTTTATTTTTATATGAAATTGATTTCACAATATGCCATAGCAGTAATAGTTTCGTAAACTCGATATGCATGTTCCGCTTACAAATGTATGAATGCAAATTGTAGGACGCTATAAAATGTACTACAAATATTCTATTTGTTGTAGTCAACGTAGCATGTTCAGTGAACATTCTACAAGCTTCTGACAAATAGAATGAGCTAACTAGTGTTTCTGTCGGCATGCGATCTTGCTACGGAATAAATCTGCGCACAAAACATTTAAATACTAAACAAAGGTAAAATTTATTTGAGGACAAACGAACTCGAACCTTTAATAATAATAAAAAATAAAGAAATTTATTATCATTAAAGGTACGAGTTCGTTTGTCCTCAAATCCATTTTTCTTGCTCAACTGTTTTTTTTATAAATCATATGTAATATTGAATAATTTCATTACATTTTTTTTTTTGAAAAATGTCAGCAAATGTTAAATAAACATGTTAATGTAAATTTTTTTGGTCGATGCAAGTCAGAATTTTTTCACACTTGCCGCCGCAAGAGCTAAAATATTTATATAATAAACAAAATTGGCAGCTAATTTTGGCATTTTAGCAACTAAAATATGTATTTTGTAGGACCGATTAAATAAAACAATAACATAACAGTTCTATTTGTACGCCATTTCAGTTGAGACAGACTTAAACAGAGCTACTTATTTCGCACTATTTGCTCTTATAGACGTTTTTATGATGTCATAGGGGACGGACTCGACAGTCGGCTATTTTTGGCACTACGTTCACAATATCGAGCAAAAACTATTACATATAAGTGATATTATTACAATAATTATAGACATATATATATTTATATCAATGTTTTTATTTGTTATAGTATACCGTCTGCTTAGCACTTCACCAAAATATAATAGTAATAAATTCAATTAATAAATAACAGTTCACGACCATTAAGTAACTCAGTGGTGTACAGATTAAGGATTTCAATTTGATACGATCGTAGGACAGGTATATTTTCATCTAAATATCTGTACATCTACGCGTAGGTACAGTATGTTATCCACAACAAATATAAGTAGATAATACTTATAAATGGTTAAATTACCCACTTACTTTCTTCACATTTTCATCATGCCTGTACCACTGAAAAAATTAGCCGTACCAATATTTGACCTAATCGTTATCTTTCAAGTAACACTTTCCTTTGTAATATTATTACGAAATGTCGTCATCTCCCTGCCCTTTTCCCACGTTATGTGGTATCAGCACAGTATGGTTGTAGACTGTATGTAAGTTTTGTCGCCTACCTGCCGCCAACTCTCCTCAGGAATTTATATGAAAATTATAAATTAATAAACTAAATGACTTACCTGAACTTTGGGCGGCTCGATTCTTATTTCATTACATTAAGTTACGTATGTTGGGTAATAATTACTCCCTAAACAGTAATTAGCTTGGAACGCAACAAATAAGCCGTAATACTCTTTAAAACATGTATATGTCAAATGTACTTGGAAACTTTACATGCAGAGAAATAGATCACCATCATCGTTTCAGCTGATATTCGTCCTTTCCTGGACTTAGACCACAGTTTTTTCTACAGAGATCGGTCCCCTGCCTATCTCATTCAGTGGACTCCCATAATATTGACAGGCTATAACTCTAACAAATTGTTCACCTGTGATAGAGCTCGCAGCAACATCTATTGGACAAATGAACCGGCTTGACCGGTCAAATACCACGACCTCATAAATCCACAACACAGGCGTGTGGTGGATTTATTCTGCGCTTCACCTGATGAGTGAGGTGCCGGCGGCCTAATTCTGGTCCTCTTCACCTTCCCATCCTTTTCTAATAACGAAAGGAGGGGAAGGAATCCCTTTCCCTGTTCATTAAATACAGGTAAAGCATCTGCAACATTTAACATCACTGCTTGTTGTAGATGCCTGTGGGTAGCGATCACTGAGTGCTTGCTCATTTGCCATCTTCTATAAAATCATCTTCGGCGTTTTATTTTATTTATTTATAATATTTAAAGAATTACATAAATGTTAAATACTTACACTTAAATATAAACATAATATCGCTTTGAAATGAAATTGCATTTAGTATCCATTTGTTGGGAAAAAAATATTTGTTCCGTTTGGTTAAGTTGACCGTGCTCACAATTTCCTGTTCAGTGCAAGGCAGGTCAAAGGAAGGAAGTGAGCGGATGGCGGCAACTCACAGCATTACTTACTATACTACGTAGCTTACTAGATATGGACTTTATTGATGTAGAGCACGGCTTTAGAGAAAAATTGAAGCGAAGAGTGCTAATGTGAAAATAATGTTAGAGGATGAAATTGCTTGCAAACTTAACGTAACGTACAAAGACGTAAAATTTCGGAATGATAAAAGCTGTCATCGGTTATATAAGAATTTCACTGCATAAAAATACTTGTTTAATGTATGTACAATACAAATTCTATCTTAAATTTTAAAGTATATTGCAACAAGTTGGGTCAGTATTTCCGTTAAATTATGTTAAGTATGCTAATGCTAAACTAGTGCGCATTTCAATCACATTGCCGCTTAACATCGGGTAAGATTGTAGTCAAGCACTAGAACATTCAACGTAAAAACATATGTGTGTATATACTTATTGGCGCACGAAGTTATACTTCTTTAGCGTAACAAAACATAAAACAGCTAAGGAATTGATGTGTGACAGAACTCTTTGTGAGAAAATGACATTAAATGCAATTAAAAAGGGTGTAAAATAACGTGTGTCTTAAATAACATGAATTCGTAGATAAAAAAAAAACAAAAAGTTGTTTTCGGTTCCCATAGTTCCCAAGTTGGTGTCGCTTTTGGTTGTGTCGCGTTAAAAAATTCACTCTCGTCATTCTTTTCAAATGTGCCAAAAGAAGTATAACTTCATAAAAACTCTCAAAGTCGTAGTATTCTAAGCATGTTCACATACTATTAAAGGTTAATGATTAGTTTTAATTATTATCATTAACATTAAGACTTTTAATTGTCGGAGCCGGATAAGCTTCAGTGATTACCAGTTTCAGATGAGGATTACTTATAAAATATCTACTAATGGAAAAAAAAACATTGCAAGGTAAACTATAACGATATTTGCGCTATAAATTTTGTTATTTAAGTTTAATTGTTTTTGAGTCTTAATTACTAAGCGAAATATGCAGACCTAAGACAGTCAGTCATTTTGTAATGCCACCAAACAATCAATTTTTATGAAGAAAATAAAATAAAAAATTGAAAATGTAATGGTTGCAAGGTTGTTAATCAACATAAAAATGAAATGCTATTGTTGAATTGTACAATGATGACTATAGCAGTAACGAACGATGCTACGGACGTACAATATTCCCGTACTGTGAATGGAATGTAAATTGGCATTTCAACTTGATCGTTTAATCGTTATGCTTTTCTTTACAATATTTAAGTCATTAATGTCGCTGTATAAATATAAAAACCAAATGTTTTTGATGATGACTGGTCTTGAAGTTTTATATTACTTGACCTAATTTATTTTTAGTTTGTCCCCCGATTTCTTAGGAGAAATAAGCTATGTCACGCATGCGCGACGTATTTTCACTAATTTATTGATAAAAATATTGAGACGAGACAAAAAATTCTGTTTCGTTTAATATATTAAGATCATATTTAAGAAGTAGCTACTGGTGACATTAACCAGTACTCTTATTAGAAAGATACCAAGACATTTCTTTAATAAGAAACAATAAACTGGAATTATATTGTAGACGGCGCCTTGGTTTTCTTGTCAGATCATCGAATTATGTAACGGTAACAAATTTAGTTCAACTAATGACGGTTCCGAATAATCAAATGTGCGTTATGTGAGGCTAAATAATGTTCCTCGTATATTTAAAAATATAAAACAGACAAACATCGGTACGGATTAAATCTTCTTGAAGAAAACAGGCGTTATAAAGCGATCAACACACAAAGATAGCTACGTATGTAGACCATCTACGTACGTAGAACGTCTAAGTTCGTAGAACATTGACTTTCGTAGACCAGCTACGAGCGTAAGAAGTCTACGATAGTAAACCATCTACATAAGTAGAACAGCTACGTCTCAGCTCTCCCTTCGGATTTTAAGTAAATCGTAACTCCTATTAATTATTGAGCTGTGCAAATCCGTTAGAAATTTGTACGTATAAAACAAAGGGTTTCACAATCCATAATATAGAAGAATATTTCCCATTGCTATATATGCCTAATAGACTCTATACGGATATGGACTGCGAAACATGCGCAATATGGCCGTGGGTTTGAATCCGTCATTCGACTATTGTGAACCATGCCTTAACACAAGTTTAAGCGTAGTTGGAACGGTTAAAATAAATTTTAGTAAATTACTTCGATAATCTACTAATATTTCATATGCTTCATGACGTTATCGTATGTAAAATTTAACATAAATGATAATTAATCATGAGTGAGCGTGGGGTAATCCTAGCCGTAACCTGTTGTGTATGAGTAATGATGACACATGCCTCCTGTCACTTTAATACGTCCGAATCATGGCTGTTGTTGTTGACAAATTAACGCGTGACAAACTTTCATCCTCAACTTTAGACCTTTTACTTAAGAGCTTTATACAAAATAAAATAATAAGAGGAATCATATTCAAACATATTCTGCATCCTACTCATCGGCGTAACGTTACGAGTCTCGAGTCATTACTCGGGCTTACACTTGGAGGCTACGGCTCCCCTGGCTCATCGTCGTCTAGAACTCCATTGCTAGACACCACTCTCTTCGAAGCTCTTAGTCTATGTGGAGTTTCAAGAAGAGCGGATTTAGAGGAATAATACAAATTTGGGTAGATCTTATGCTATCTTAGTATTTTTTATTGCGGTATTGTTATAGTACTGCTGAACTACTGTACACATGCACTGCACTATCGAACCTTAAATTGTCTAACGATAGTAATTTTGTAATAGCTATAACATGTCTTCGTATATTTTCTTGATATTAATTAGCGAACTTTTTTATGTTTCGTTTACCTTTGAAATTCTCGTAAAATTTTCAACGTGTATAAAATGTTTTATCGAGGTGGGAGAGGGCTTTAAAAGCAATTTAACACATGGGCCCCCGCGAATCTCTCAAATACCTTTTTACTTTTATGCAGTCGTCGGTTTTTATCGCTGACAATATAACGTACGTTGAAAACACATGTTAAACGTTTTAAATGTTTCGATATTATATTTTGCAACATGAAGAAAATATGTATATTGATGCGCGAATAAAATGTCTGTTTGCTACAAGTATGGGACTTAATTACCTTATAAAGTATGTGATACTTAACACAAGATCAGAGATAAAATTTCTAGCTGGTCTGGTCGCGATTTGACTAAGACTTGTTCTCCTTGGCCTGCAAAGAAACTAGAATCTCTATACAGTGTTTGTAAACATAAGTTTAAAGAGGCACTCTTTAATTGACACTAGATACATGATTTGATCTGATCTTTTTGCAATCTTATATAGCGCTTTGTCATTAGTTTCATGTCCTTTGTAGCATCTTAAGAAACTAGGATCTTTGTTACCGTTTGTTAATAAGGCAGTACTTGTTATATTGTGTCCTGTATGTGTATCGGCTTTTAAAACTACTGATTAATCATGACACGTCTGTTTATTGCTAGCGTTCTCTGGGGACTGTGTTACATTGCATTTGATTGCTACACAAATGGATGGGAAGGAGATAGGATCAGGGTTTCGGTAAATCTCTAGTAATCGGTAATTAGAAAATTCAATTCCAATCCTAAGCTTTAAACCTGGAGCAATTTAAATATGAATTAAGAACTAACGGGTGCAGGGGTACGCTTTCATTAATCCAATTTCTATGCAAATTCTGTGAATTATGTTTAAAACGAAGCGACAGTGCGGACTCTGATTAAAGAGCGTCGTGTCTTTCGTTTGCTGTAAAAATTAAATTAACTTGGAAGTGCATTCACTTATACTGGAAATGAATTGTAATTCAATGTACTTTGCTTTATGTCGTAGACTTTAAAAAATTCAATAACGTTTAAAACTAAGGCTCTATAAGTTACTTATTCGTTCTTTGAAAGCCGTATAAGAAATGTTATAAACAACTTAACAGTGAGTTGTGGCAATGACAATCAAAAAAATGTCATGTAGTCAATGACTACATTTTCCTTATGTTGTAGAAAAATTCAAAGTAATTTTAGTCGTCCATCGTTATTAATTGCACGAAATTTAATGTATGTAGGGTATGCATATTTACCGATCCATTTTTATTATGGATCGGTAAATATGCATACCCTGATTGTCGAAAATAATTGTCTCAGAAGTAATGTTCTAAATTCTAAACATTTCTATAGATATATATAAAATATTTCAGAGGCTTCATATCACAGCAGAGGCAGCTCAAAATTACTATTTCTTTTCTAAATCTGATGAATCTATGATGTATGGCGAAAGGATCAGTATTTGTCATATTTGAGACCAAATGTCTCGGAAAAAACAGGTATTAATTTATTTCTCTTTAATTATCAAACTA
>JWHW01052112.1:108392-126537 GCA_000931545.1 Papilio glaucus | reverse complement strand
GCCGCCCGCCGCCGCGTACATGCACCGCGGGCGCGCGCTACCCGCGGTGCGGCGCCGCGCGGGCCCACATCCGGGCCCCCCTACTCACCAACACCTATAACACCACGCACTCTTATAACCACGAATTATATCACTACTAACATTTACATTTCATTTATTTATTTTTTACTATTTTACAACAGTTAAAACGTTAAATTAATTGCACATTCTCAGTATATTTTAAAACTTTTACTCGTTCTTTATTTTTACGGAAAAAATAATAATTCCATACATTTTCAGCGTAAATAAGTTTGCAAGTAACTAATGTTAAAAATTATGAAGCGTTTGTGCTTCCTCATTACGCACTACATTTTATAATCGAATTCGTTAATCAAAGAAACAAAGCTTGGTTATTGAGAACTCTATAGTTATATTAAAAAAAACATACAGACGAATTGAGAACCTCCTATTTTTTGAAGACAGTTAAAAATGGACTTAAAGCGTATCGATTGTTGGCTTTTAGAACGTAACATAGGCATATCGCGTCCGTAGCGGGCAGCCATTATTATTTTTGACAGTATTTAAAAATTTGTTAATGTCCGGATATGGATATACGAACAATATTTTTATTTCTTAAAAGTTTTTGTGTTGGTAAAATTTTAAATCAGGTATTGTTTTATCATTTCGAAATTTGTGACAAATGTGCAACTAATTTAACATTTGTAAAATATTTATTTATTTATAAAAAAGTAGTAATAATCGTAAACTTATTATCGTAACATTTATTAACCATCTTTGACCATTAACCACAAACAATTGACAATCATCGATATTATTACACAATAATATAATAAAGTAAATTACACTTTCAGTTTATTTACATAAGTTTTTTTAATTCTCGAACATTATAAGAAATCAAATATCATAATCCACTTATACAAATAAATTATAAATATGCCAAAAACTTTATCAACGTTCAGCTTTTCACATTCCTACGCCCGGGTTCTGAAAGGCCGATCATTGAAAAAATAAATTAACTGTCAAATATCCGATCAAATGTAATTTGAGATGTTAAAATCAACTTTTTTATCTTTTATATTCTGAAATTGATTTGACTTGGCGGACTTGAAAAGACAACTTGAAAAGAGTGTAAGTTGAATAAAAAATTGACAAACTATCAGGAGCCGAGCGTTGTTGTGTTTAAAGCACACTTTTGTTTATTGTTATACAATTTCGTTTTCCATCGCGTTATTTGACATGAATCACAGCACAAATTTAACAACATTTTTCGCATTTACTTGATAATACAAAAGTATATAAGACAAATCAGAGTTTTATAAAAATGTTTGTATATTATGCATAGGAATAAAAATTACAATATTAATTGATCATTGTTAGTATGAAACAAATCTACAAACGCTTTGGTAATATAAAGTCTACTTGTATTTATGAACAAAACAAGTTCTAAGTGCTGCCAATATTTTCCTTTATCATTTTTAACCAATAATTTCAAACAATACAGTACACAAATAAAGCGGTAATCAAGAAAAAAAACTCACTTAACCAAAATAAAATTTTAATTTTAATATACATTTCCGCGTAACGAAAAGGTTTTATTTCAAATACTGTTTTTTAAAACTTAAATCTATTACAATTAATGGTTTGTTTTATAAACTATTTTTGTTCCATGTTCAAATATTTAAAATAATGATGAGCATAACACTCTCCGTGTTTATTTTTATACTTTGCACATGACACAATATTCACTGAAAAAAATATTAAAAGCTACGAGTGCCAGACTTTCAAAACGGTTTTCATTTAATTGCTCTCAAAGTCAGGTATGTGCTCTCACGTTTAGCTCGAATATCAGAATATCACGAAATCGAGAATGCATATGCACCATTAAATTCAGAACGCTTGAATTCAGATATCTTTTATTTCGAAACTGTTAAAATGTTTTTACCTTTTTTATTTTTTTATTATCTTTGTTTATCAAGATAAACAAATCTCACTCAAGTCTTCCAGGGTTTTTATAATTATGTCATAAGTATTTCTATTAGCAGGACAAATGAAAAAATAATTATGTTAGGAGACTTTATGGAAAAGTTGGTGTAAAAAGGGCAGAGTATGAAAGTATATTGGGAGCGTATGGTGATGAATGTCTCAATGAGAATGGCGAATGTCTTCTCGCGGTGTGCTTAGAAAAGAGTCTTGTTGTGGCAAATACCTTGTTCTGCCACAAGAAGATTCATATGCTTACATGGGAAAGAGGGCAAAACTGAAGCACGATAGATTTTGTAGTTGTGGATGAAAGGATGAGAAGCAGGGTAGTAGATACGAGGGCTTATCGGGGTTCCATTGTTGGAACTGACCATTGTCTAGTGTTATGCTAGATAAAGGGTTTGTTCAAACGTCGGCGCCACCGAGCACCTGCATCTACTACCCCGGTTGAAGGTATTAAAGTAGAACTATTGCAAGATGATTGTGTGGAAGAAAAATATTTAAGTTTGTAGGAAGAAAAAATTTACGAGTTAAACCAAAGGAATTTGAAAGAAATGAACGTCGAAGAAGAAGAAAAGTAAGACAATAATTGAATTAAATGTTAACGGTGAAGAAGGGAAACAGGTGGAAGAGTTTGTGTATTTGGGGTGTATGTTTAGTAGAGATGATAGGCATGTTAAAGATTTTGAGGGACGAGTGAATGCGGGAAATAAAATAAATGGGGCTATAGGTACAGTTGTGAGGAGTCAGAATGTGTCTATGAAGGCCCGTCTGGCATTACACAATGCTGTACTAGTTCCCACTTTAATGTATGGAATTGAGAGCTGGGTTTGGCAAGAAAAGCAAGCTAGCAGTAGGGTTAATGCCGTTGAGATGCGATCCTTAAGAAGTACGTTAGGTGTGAGACTGAATAGGATGAAAATTAACATTTTAAGGGAAAAATGCAGCTTAAAAGTGGATGTAGTGACTAGAATTGAGAAAGGTATGCTTCGGTGGTTCGGGCATGTTAAAAGGGTGAATGAATTGAGAATAACGAATCAAATTTATGTTGTAAAAGTGAGTGGCAGAGAGCTAGAATAACTTTGTCGATCAGATCTTACTAAAAAATGACGATATAAGGAGCACCCATGAACGACGAGCATGTATGCGTAGATGTATGAATGTAAAAGAAGCGAGAGAGGTGGACCAGGATCGCGCCAAATGGAAATCCATAATATCTGTCTACCGCTCTGGGCGTGAGCGCACATTTATTGATTTATTTCTAATTACATATACATATATACTCACGCCGATAATTTATAATGGTATGAATTACCATTTTTTCTTATCCTGAGAGTTTCTCTTGAGTCTTTTTTAATTTTTATCGCTTCTTAAGCCCTAACAAAGCACATAGATTTATGTTTAATATAATAAATCAGCCTTTTTAAGTGTGTTTCAACACTGCAGGGATACAGGCCTCCTCTCCGAGAGGGAGTAGTGGTGGCCTAGTTGGTTGGCCCTGACTTACGAACTGTAGGTCGAGGGTTCTAACCCAGACAGGCACTTTACTTGTGTTTAATAATGATCCATTATTAAAAGTGAGTAAGCTTACATACTTAACTTAAGTGTTTTATGTTACGATTAAATATAAACAGATATGTATAGCATTATTCGTATACTAGAAGCTTCGAAATTTAATACCTAGACTATTTAATAACCTCACACGAACAAATAATTAATTACCTACCATCACATGCAAGACCTACATAATGAGCTCACTGTTGCACTAACGTTAATTCATTAATTAATTAATTATTATTTTGATCAATATTTGTTATATAACGTTAATGTCCTGCTAACAGTCGAACCGCAAACAACGAAATCGGGACACAACCGCATTAAGTAAATTAATGATTGTATTTGCATAAGTGATTTTGGTTGAATAATTATATTTGAAATCGTAATTAAGAGTTTGTAATGATGGATTGATGTTTGTTAGGTATTGGACAAAAAACAGTTACAGGTTTGATTTGATATTACAATATAAGAAAAAACTGATTGATATATCAACGCGCAGCCCTAAATACTGGGCATAGTCTTAATATTTCGCACAAAGATTTCTTTTATTACGGAGGCGAGCAATAAATAAGGATTGTTCTAACACTCAGTCTTACAGATGTTTTCATATTCATTTAAAATGCTCATCGCCATTTAAGCCATTTAAGTTAGAACTAAAGGACAGGAAACCCGAAACTAGTTCAAAGCCTCTAACGATAGTTAAATCGAAGCCTCCTATCTCGATATCTCAACAGTGTTATAACTTTAATGGAATAAATGATCAAAACCGTTCCGTCGAGCTCGCTGAAGCGGCCTGCGCCAATCTAAATTCATACTGTTATAACGTAAAGTGTTTGCCAACTTGTGTGTACTGTGCCTACGAGAATTATGAAAGGGATCCTATCATAATGTAATGTGTACTTTGGTGTCAAGTTTAGAGTTTGTTAGACAGCGTTTCGAGTTTAAAGTTGCATCGTTTCAATAATGAAACACTCAGTAGCAAGTTAAGGCAAGCTTTACTTTTTGTATGAACCATATTCTATCTACATATACCCGATGTGTGTATATGTAGACTCCGAAACTTCTGGACCAATTCCGATGAAATTCGCAGAAAATGTTGAGATTCGCTTAGCGGGTGTTCCTGTTAAGTTTGGTAGTCATCGGATCAAAATTATAGAGCTACTCGGGCGAAGCCAGGGTCACTTGTTATTCATAAAAGTAAGCCAGATTTTATTTAACAAAGTAATCTATTACACGACCAAATAAAATGACTATATACATACATATATGCTTACAATATGAATAATGCAAATATGCCCGCACAGTACTATTTTTACATTATTTGTACGAGGGCTATGTACGATATCTGAAATACGGATACAGGCATCGTAGTAACGAATTTCATAATGAACAAGATGATGTAGTATACAAATTGTTCTACAATCAACATAGTGTACAACATACATGTATCTAGAAAAAAGATAATTAATAATAAAATTGGCTCATAGAACAGGTAATCAAAAATAAACTGTGTGTTTCTTTGCTTACTGACGCGATCACGTTAAGATATAGGGGTTTATTTTTGTTGATTATTTATTTATTTATGAACCATTGTCGCCCCTTCCCATCTGTTTTGAGTATTTATTTTTGTCGGCAGTCCCTATGACTGCCTGTGTTTTTTTTTCTTCATTTATTTTAGCGGTAAAGAACAAAGTTTCGTCTCAACAAGCTATATAATTAGTTTAAGTGTTGCGTTCAGGTTTATTTAAAGTTCAAAGAACGTTTAGATTGACCGATAACTAAGAAATATCGTGTTGTTGAGGAGCATAAATATCGCGTTCCAAATCGCTTTTAAAATTATTTTAATTGCCCTTGATTAGCGTTTAAAATAAATGAGGTTAGCTTTCTTAGATATAAAAGATATTTATATATTGTCCATGTATAGATTAAAAGTCTGGTTAAAATTTCTTGATATATATTTTGTATGTTATGTAAAAACAGCAGAATTCTTCTGTGACAAATTTTAAAGTGAACTTCATATTTTTTTTATTAAAAACAATTTCTTGTTCTGATTTAGACTTTATAAAATTTTGTGTACTTTTTATTTATTACCTTACTAAAACCTAACCTCGAAAGGATCATGCTCCCAAAATACCCTTCCCCCTTAAATCATAATTCTGGATTCGACAAAATTCGTATTAGATATATAGTTTTCTTATGTTTGTTTCTCGATAACAATTTTTCGACTAAATCCGTACCTCACTTAAAATTACTTGCCGATAGTGGAGAGCGGTGCTTTTGACGAACTTTTTTTGTAATTTTACCTAAATTACGTAATAATTTCATAATACCGAAAGTATTGTATAGCAATATAAAAGATTTAAGTATATAGAAAAATATTCCTTCAAGCAACGTAAACCACCGCGATCGAGAAAGCGACCGTAAAAAATTAATTCAGAGTAGTTCCGAGTCTTGAGTATCGCTTTGGTAACTTTCGCTTCAAACGATTTATTAATGTTCTTTAAATTTCTCTTCAAGCTTCAGTGTATGAGAGCATAATTTATGCTCGGGGCATTCGTAGGCAGCATGAAGAAAACTTTTACAAATGTTTTTTTAAATGTCAAGCCGAGGTTCACTTATTAGTTTGTTATGAATTTAATTAATGTTACTCAAATAAGATTCATACGAATAAACAGACCTCAAAATGCCTCTTTCATTAATTTAAAATCATTCATGTAAATTAATCGGTGGTGACTTTAAAGCCAAAGGTCTACAAATCAAAATTATGTTTTCTACCTTACTTTACCGTTTTACCAAGATACGTATAACCTTTTAAAATTCAATATAAACTTTGAATTTTAACGAAGCCGGTTTTGGGTTATAATGCTTAAATCAAAGCATTGGAACCAGTCTCCGCGTCAGGATTACAGTCCGAATACGACAAGGGTCAGGAGTTTGTGGTCAAGTATTGGCTTAACTATTAATACTAACATTATCATTGGCTAGAAATATAAGTCCATCTGCTCTGTGTTTTTGAGGCCTTTAATAGAGGAGACAAAATTTATATGCCTTTTTCATTTGATATCGGGTTCGGCCTTTTCGGGTTGTATAGCATCTAGTTATAAAGATGTAAGAGAAGATTTCTCGTGCATACAATTAGTTAAAAATGTTGATTAAAACCGGTTGTGTGTTGATAAAATTTTATTAAAGTGTGCAGGTCACAGGTCACATGTTTCAATAAAGCGAGGCATTCAAATTGTGTGACGATTAACAAAAGGGACGATGAACGCCCGCCGGCCGCATGACTGCAGAAATAGGTTAAATGGTCAAGTGACGTAAGCGAATGATCAAGTTCCAGTACTGAGATCGGCTGGCCCTCACGACAATATCGGATGCCTACTTCATAATTAAAACTTTGTGCATTGTTACCAACAGTTTAGTTAAGTGGTACAAAAAAAATTAAATCAATAATTATTAATATTTTAATTCGGGGCGACAAATCGAACTAGCAAGGATTCATTCAAACTGTAATGAAAATACCCAATAAAGCTTCTTTATCCAGGTATTATGATATATATTCCGAAGCACCACGACTATATGAAAAACAAGATCAACACAGCTAGTTTACATAATACATTTAAAAATTTATAATATACGATAAGATCTGAATTAGAAAACCAAATAATACATTTTTAGCCTAAGAAATATTTTTATGTTTTTAAAAGGTATAAGTCACTGTTTTATATTTTACTGGCCTTGTGGTTGTCTCTTGTCTGTATCAATTTTACAAATACAAAAGAGACAAGACAATAATTATTTATTCTGCACTATAGATTTGTAAATATAAAACCTGCAAAGGTTATTCCGATTACTCCCAGCGGAAGTCGGATATCATTCAATAAAATTTACTCTTTTCGCAATGTATAAGTGTAATCTGTCAATTAAATAAATATTTAACAAAACGATTACAAAAGCACTCAGAAATTAAGCGAACATAAACTGGTTACATGAAATATTAATCAGGCCGGGTGCTTCCCTCGCAAAGGCCATTCAGAGCCGAGTTCACTAAGTCCATTGAATTTCAAAATAAACATTGCCGAGGTTTCACTTACGCTATTTTACTTACGTTCTGAATAAGTTGCATCAACCTGTCATAAAGTGGTCTTTATTAAATCTTAGTAAGTTAAATTTCAGCTAGAGAAATAGTAGTAGCAGTAGTAGTAAAGAAAATATAAAATATTTCTCTTATCACATTTCCTTATAAGAAAAAGGAAACTCTCAAATTCGTAACATGTTTGTTGATCGAGAAAGCAATTATAATGCATTTCATCTGTCTCAGTATATTCCTGAACATGTCAGAGGGTGATTGTCACAAAATAAAAATACTATACTGATTTAAAAGGAATTTTACGGGACAAATACAAAGGAACGATGTAGTTTTGCGGAACTCTTAAAGGGTGTTTGGATTTGGTCGTATTTAAAAAATAAATTATTAAACCCAGTGGCAGAGATTTAGAGAGGGGTCTTGAAACACATTTTAAATTTTTAGTGCAACCTAAGTTGTAACAAGGTAAGAACTAAAAATGAGAAAACGTTTTATATAGTTTAAATTAGAACAAGGGTCCGACTGTAACGCTGCCTAAAAACATAATTAGATTACTTGTAATAATTATCAGGCTTAGTTTACAATTTGTCACGGAAGACAGTCAGAGGGATAATTTTAGGGGGACCTTACGACCCTTGGGATCCGTCAATGATTGAACCGAATTGAATTTTCTGATATACGCCTTAAAAGTTTTCATAATATTTAAGCGGATTATCAATTGCATATTGGAATTTAAATAATTCTTAGTATAAATGAATCAGATCTTTTTACTCATGAGAAACCTAAAAACATCTAATAGATGTAAAAAAAAAATTAAGCACCAGCCTTGATTTTTTTGATTACTTACCAAATATTTCATGTTCATGAAACGCAGTCATTAATTTATATGCAATATTTTATTTCTTAACCTTCTACTGTGAAATATAAATATCTTATAAATTAGAAAAACGAAAACTTTACGATAATGATAAATAACTTCGTAATGTGTTTTACATTAAGAAATGATTCATCAATATGAAAATGATTGTAAGGCGTCACTTCGCGTTGTGCCAGTTAATGTAGATTTAATAACCACCCTTCAAAATCAAGCGATCGAACTGCGCTCTGAGTTACATAGTAATAACACGTATATTTACTCCGGGGTCAGATTTTAACGCGGCGAGTTGATAATGACTGTTTGGAAATCGCTCTCTATTTGTTTAAGACCTTTGTTTAAACAGCTGCTGATATTCAATTTGCCAAAGCGGAAACTGCATGTAAAGTTTCACGTTATAGTTCAACATAATTCTGAACGTTTCAAATAGTCGCCGAGCAAAAGTTTCATGTAATTTGTTTGCTTTGAAAATGTAATATTCTAAATTGTTCTATGAATTTCTCGCCGATTTACAATGAGTATGTATTCACATACAATTTGTATGTTTCAGTTCATAAGAAAATACACAGTGAGTTTTCGTTCTACGGATTATTAATTTCTTACTGAAGTATAATAATCATTAACTTCACAAATCTCAATTAGTATTATAATAAGAAAAGATTAGTTTGTTTGTTATGAGTAAACGCTAACTATTGAACCGATTTTAGTACTTTTTACCATTACAAAGCTACTATATCCAGAACTAACAGACTCACAGAACTAACAGTGATAAATTTATGTTTTAAAAGATCCCTGGTATCCTATCCGGAGCTAAATCCACACTTTCACTTCACTTGACATGTTCTACCTAAAGCTCTCGCGCGACCGAAGCGTCATCAAAATTAAGAAGTAGGTCGCGAGCGCTCCGTCAAGAAGCTTAGAGTATCTGCTATAAGAAAACTCGGCTTTGTCATCAGGTTTATACAAAAGATATGGTTCGTCAGGTCTCAAGGGCTCTCTCTATCAATAAGAGGTTGTGCTTTTAACATAAAATAACAAAATAACAATGGCATAGCCTTATAGATAGGGAGGGTATATAGATTCTGAAGGTTTTTAAAACTTCTCAGCCGCATTTGACGATATTTGGCAGGTGAAAAATGTAACACGTGACAGCAACATTCACATATATGTCGAATGGTGTAAAAAGGATGGCGTAATTAAAATTATAAGAAAAAAGAGGACAGATAGTGTTTGTCACCTAAGCGTGAATGTAAACAAATGACGTAAGGTAAAAAAGGACGCTTTCGAGTCTTCACTTTTCGACCAATAATGGCAAATCTATTACTTTTTGTATCAATCATTGGTTAGAATAATATCTTATGAATCTCGAATTTTTTTCTCCAATTGTATTAAGTATCTGTCTACGTTATAAATTGTTAAATATCTCTTTCATGATTTTGAATCGTCTACAATTCAATTTGTATGTAATATGTAGTAAAGCTCTTTCAAATTATAAATTGCCGAACAAGTTTCGAGAGATAATTAAAAGTTTCTAACTTCTGAATTTCAGAAGCTCCTTTCTGCGAAGTTCTGTATGTAATCTTATAGCCACGCGTAAACAGAGCGGCCCGCTCTACTCTCAATAGTGCTTGAATCAATAAAACTATGGTCTTAAATGCATTTTTAGAGAGTAACCTTTTAACATTACATATGGACATTAATTGAAGGCTATTTTGTTTAAAATTCAAATAATAATGGCACAATTCCTTACAGAAAAGACTAAATATAAAAATATACATATTTTCTAGGGATATTTAATAGAAAATAAATATAATATAAAAAACGCATATACACACGTGTAGTTTAATAGAAAAGGCAATACATATGTATCTCTCATCTAATTTTAAGTAAATTTTTATTTTACGAATGCGCGATTATATTCTTAAATATTTTTAAATCAAAAACAACGAACGAACACGAACTTGTGTAAATTTTCTTTGCATTTCATAATTCTATTAAATTTAATAGTAACGTTAATGGTGAAATTTTAACATTAGCTTGCAAACATGACTTACAACCTCAACAATCTATTGATTTTATTTTTATTTACGGCAAATACAATTCTTTGAAATGCTCTTTCACTATTTTCAATTATATGTTGCTAGATAATTACATGTGCGCTGTCGCTATGCTTTTAAAGAAGACCTTGCAAATAGACATCATATGTTTTTTTATTATAAAATTATTATTTTAATATAATAGATATGCGAATTAAGTAATAAAATTTATAAACAAGTGAAGAAATTATTAGTATTTAAATATAAAAAGTGCATATAACTCTATTTTCGAGCTTGGACTCGTAAAAATATATAAGCCTTAAACAGTCACTTAACTCTCACACAATTTTGGGTAGAGAATATTATTTCATCTATACGTAGTATGTACAAGCGAGAAGTTCATTTTTTACAACACGGACTAATAAGAAAATATACTGTTAGAGCCGTTATAGACGTCCGTTTTATTTTACCGGGCGACGGACCGTCAATAGGCGGCGGTGCATTAGGTGTTAATTGGTCGCCGGACCGTTATCCGGTGCGTGTACTCACATGCATCATAAACGATACACGACCGAAAATCCGGAATAAAACACGGTGTTGAAAGGGTACTTAAAAATTACTCAGAAGTTATTGTGCAAATTTACGTTGAAAAAAGTTAATCGATTTTTCCTAGACATTGACATCCTACAGAAAGGCGGCAGCAAGGAGGGGTCTTAAAGGAGCGTGCTAAGGTGAAATTAATAATCTAAGACTACCCTCTATCTTATATAAATATAGATTTTTAAATACGGACTTTAACAAATCAAATTCAGTATTTTGTAAATCAAATAATAAATAAAAACAAATACATAAAGGTTTTAACTTAAAGTTCGATTATTGTACATAAAATTCAGCTTTTTAAAAATCAAATTCGGACGTTTATCTATTGCATTGTCATGATCTCAATTTGATTTAATTGAATTGAATGTGCATAATTCCCAATTTGATTTGCAAAATACTGTAATTGATTTAAAATTTAAGTAAAAGTTAGAACTTTTTGAAGTTAAAAACTAATATTTGGATTTATTATTTCCATATCCTTTATCAAATTTTTGTAAGAAAACATAGACGTTTCGTTACGTCAGCAGCGACGTCAACATAATATTTAAAGTGCGTAGTACAGTGTATGCAGTAAGTAGTGAACGTTTAAAGATTGCCTGACCACGATTACCTTTAACCCATTGATCGATTGATTGCTAACAAGCTGCGACAACGGTAAACAAGTTAGTCACGCTTCGTATACCGTCATCAATGGCCCGATTTTTATGGCTTTAATTTTACGACTGTAGATCAGTGTAACATCTTCAAGGCTCTTTCACATAGATTTCCTATTTACAAACTGCACTAATAAAACAACTTACAATATGATTAGAATTGAGATCGAATGGAAATCCGTAATCTGCCAGCCTACCCTACGGTAATGCTCCTTAATTTTTTGATTACATGATTTAAAGACACTTCTAAATTACTTTGATCGCTGAAACTCTTATTTACTTACGTATCAAAATTAAAATTAGGGAAAATAAACGTAGATTATTATTCATGTATTTTTTAATATGGAATCATACGTACACTAAAACATTTTTAAGTTCTAAATTTTAAAAGTGAATAATCATAACTTACTAGGATGATCACTTAATACAGCATACCTTACCTCGTTTTACTAAATCAGAAATCTTTATTGTTGTCACATAATATATATGTATATCAATCACTCCATGTTTATCCATGTTTGTCTATTCTCACTCAAATTCAAATCGATATAAGCATACCATTATGTATTAAAACAAGTACATGACTATATTTATGATATAACTCAATAAACATCTTTAGGCAGGTACGTATTTTTAGTATTTATGTATTAATTGTACATGAAGTAATTAGATACAACAAATTGGATGATATTATAAATTGGTGCATACATAATTAACTTGATACGCATTTTGATTTTATAGAATCATAGGAATGCGAAAGTAATCCAAGGAAATAAACGATTCTTAAAATAGCAACTATAAAAATATGGCCGAGTAAGTTGCGAACAATGCCTATTCAGGTAACCTAGTATAACTTAGCTCTCATCGGCCAGCGGTGAAACTTTTCATACTTTGAAAAGAATCCATTTACAATAAAGAATAAAGTAGTTCAACATTTCTTATAAATATCATCAATATCACAAATAAAATAAAAAATTCTAACAATAGTTTTAAACAACTCTACGCGAGACAATGCAATTTTTCTTAGCAAAAAAAAACTTTTACAAAAATCCAAATTTACAGAAGCACGTTGTAAATTAACTGCGTAAATGACGTCACCTTTTTTAATAGAAATAAAACTGTACGAATGTATGAAGTTGGGCGAAAAATTGACCGCCGATGGGGGCGGTCGTTGCCAAACCCATAATCCAAACACGTCACGTTTACCATTTAATTCACGATTTTCTTCAACCAAAAAAATTAAATCACACGTCACAAAGTTCGCGGAGTTGTTTTCGCGCGATTGAGTTTTTGAATATTCGTGTATTCGTAACGTTTTCGTCGAGGGGTAGGCGGTAGGGCGCGCGCGGGCGCTGTTTGCGCGGTGCTACCGCCGCGCCGCCTCTGCCACGACTGACGGCGTGGAAATTCGATTTTTCTGACGTTTCCTCCGCGCCTTGGCCGGCCGCGATCGAACCGCACGGGGTACTAAACCAAGCCGTCACTGATTTTGCACATCCCTTTACAATAATAAATGTCAATATTTTATTTTATTATAATCATATATTTTATTATAATCATATATTTTATAACACATTTGACGGTATATGTCAATAACCCAAGATATTTTGACATTTTTGACAAAAACCGACAAGAGGACGTTAAGAGTCGGCGCACGCGAGGCTCGATTGTTTCATGAAACAAAATGTTTCCTTCCTTGATATTGACTACGTTTGTTGATATTTGCTCAGTTTACGATAGTAAATAGATCAAAGGACAATAATAACTCACTCTCCTAAGAATTATTATAGAATTATTAGGAGAGTGATTATAAAGCTGTAATATAGAGCAACTAGTGGGATGTTCACTTTTAGCTAGTACATAACTAAGTTAATAATATCAGTTATTTTATAACCTAGTTTATATATAAGTTATTTTTTTATGAAGAAACGAGTAAGCATTCGCCTAATGTTAAGTGACCCATAGGCCATCTGCAACAAGCTAAGCAGATGCGTTGACTAACTTTGATGGACAGAGGAGGGGATTGATAGTAAAAAGGAGATTGATATTTTCCTATTCTTCCCTGCCATGTCCAATCCTATTTTGGGATGGAATGGGAAGGGAAGCATACTTTTACTTTACGTCTGTCTTTTGTGAGTTCTTGGTATTTCAACAGTCGAGATGGTCCGTTTGTGCAACAAATGTTGTGGTTGAGGACTCTCAACAATGTTAAAGTTTTGTTACTATGTAATATATCGATCAAATAAACAGACTACGATTATGAATCTCATTATCGAATGACATATGCAAACCAGGTTAGATACGAAATGTTTAATAAAATATTTTTGGCTTTAGCACTAAATCTGCTATTGGGTTATTTTCCGGCACCGTTATCCACGTATGGTTTTCCGAAATGGTTTTACACGAAAATTTGTTTTTGAGAAACCTAAATATTTAACAGTCCGATTTAAAGTTGTACGTTACTTCATAAAAATAAGTTTGTAGTCACGGAAAATTCAAATCAAAGAAGTTTGAGTATACTAACATAGTGTATGTACCCAGAATATATTATCATTATATTTTGTAAGGAATAGAGGAAGAGAGCAAAAGAAAGTTAAACTGGAAGTTAGTTTCCTAACTTAAACTACGATTTGACGAGGCGCAAGTCAAAAGCTGTTGTTTCGGTTAACTGTTGCTCTTGCGCATTTTAAATCACTTTCTTGGCAGGCTATCAGCAAAACTGTAGAATAAAATATCAGTAGTTTGTACGCTCGTGTTCCAAAATGTATTATCGTAAGATTGGTTTATGAACTAGCGGTTTGTTTTAATATTTTGACATAATTATTTGATAAGTATGATTTTTAACTAAGCTCAAAGTTGTGCTACGAGTTGGTTTACGTTTTGGAGTCCGTTTTCTAAGCCTAAGGTCGTGTGGATTCTAATAAAAATAATTGTAATTAAACGTAAAAAAAGAGAGCACTAAAATAAGTTATCTTGCGCTGAATTTCAATGCAAGTAATACCGACTAACGCTATGTTCGGTACAGCTTCTTCGAAAAGTTCCGGTATATTTCAGAGTACTTAAGATAAGTTCTCTATTAATATATAAAAACTAGCTGTCCGCCCTGGCTTCGCCCGGGTAGTTGAGTCTGAATCTATAGGGAACATATACATACAGACATATATATACGTAGGACTTACACCTATAAAAACAAAAAATTGCCTAGTCTATCTGCTATTCCAGACTAAATCTATCTCTGTGTCAATTTTCATTCAGATCCGTTCAGCCGTTTTTGTTTGAAAGAGTAACAAACATCCAAGTATGGATGGATCCAAGGATAATTTTCGCTTTATTTATATTAGTTTAGGTAGCACGTCATACTACATCTTAGCTTGATAGTTTTCATTCCATAATTGTAAAAATTTTTCAATGTTCAATATGGGTTACGTAAAATATATTATTTACAATCAATCAAAATTTATTTGGACTGAAATATCTCTGCCTACCCCCCTCTGGGTTACGGGCGTGAGGGTATATATTTATTATTTGGACTGAAGTCTTTAGTCGTTGAATAAATTATTAATAATTTCAGAAAAGTAAATTTTAATTTTGTTTAATTTGAGAAAATAATTTGATGAGAAATAGTTTCCAGCTGACCGCTTCCGTGCAATATTAAAGCCTAAAGCAGGAAAATAGATGCGGATACAATGAAAACCTCTACAATAGACAATGAAACGCTTCAAAAACGGCAAAGCGCGGGTTTGTTACAACGGTTGAGGTTTTATTTTTATTATAACATCAGAGTCAGTGCTTCGTTGAAATTCATCACAACAGTGACAGTATAAATGCTTGCATTTTTAAATTTGCAAAATTCTATCATAACAATCAAAATTAAGATATCAGAAATAGCCGAAAACAGACGAGCTTTATATAAGTGCAAGGCATGCAATAAGATATGAATATATTTTTTTTTATGGAAGAAGGTGGCAAACGAACAAGCGGATCACCTGATGTTAAGTGAGCGCTGTCCATAGACATCCGCAACTTGCCCGCAACAAGCAAATGTGTTGCAGATGCGTTGCCTACCTTTATTGACAGAGTAGGGCATAGACAGGAATAAGGTTATTTCCCCGTTAACACCCTCCCCGTCCAATCCTATATGATATATGATTGTAAAATAGAAATATCAATCCAGGTCGTAGTATAGGTTAGAAGGAACACAGTGCTTACGATAAAAAAGAGAGATGCTTAGTGATCACCAGTAAACATAAATATCCTGAAGGATTATAGGATTTTAACTTCAAATTCTGATTTTTTAAATCAATTTCAAACGTTTGCAAATCAAATTAGGGCTTTTGAAAATCAAAGAGTATATAATCACGTGGATAGTATATATAGTAGCAAGAATAGAGTAAGACTGAAAAAACCGACCGATGGATGGATTGTGTAAGATGACGGCGTATAGAGGAATATGGAAGATATGGGAGAAAAGGGCAGGGCATGAAGACATTTGCATATATTTGCATATTAGATATCAAAGTAACATAGGAAGGTCTGAGTATGGTTTTTAAAATCCTGAATGTGATTTGAAAAAGTCCACATTTAATTTAGTAAAACAATGAATTTAATTTGCAAAAGTGTGAATGTTAAATTAAAAACTTATATATGTATATATGTTTACGTTACGGGAAGCTATCAATTATATTACTAATCTATTTTATAATATTACAATCGTGTCTACACTAAAAAGTACGAGTCCTATTGTTGGAGATTTTAAAATAAACATGCCTGTCATTTGGCAAGGATAAAACAATTCTCCGTTTCTGGCAATAAAGTTGTTAAAGTAACAGCTAGCATTTGTTTTTTTTTCTTCTTTCTTTGGCAAAGATACGGTATTTAATATCAAACCTCTATAAACAGTTTTGGATGCAGTTGCGCATAAAAGAATCCTTTGCACATATTTTTTCTTTTCTTTTATTTGTATCTACTAACGATCCCAACAAGCTTCGCACGTGTGGTAGAGCTTACACGCCAACATTTTTTTCTGTCATTTTGTACCGTTTTAGTAGTTTTTAAGTTTGTCGCGTTAAAGTAGATAGTACGAGGGCTGTTTTATTATCTGCAGAGTTTGTTTATTTTATGTTTGTTCTTGTGATATTATTTTTATTAACTTTTAAAATTACAAACGGAAACATGAATATAAGATACAATAAAATGGTATACAAACTTTACAAGGTTTACAAAGAAAGGAGGGAAAATAGCGGACCACTATGAGTAACAAATTACATCCATACCAGCCAATTTGTTGGTATGGTTATCATTGCCTTGTGTTCTAAATTATGGAAACGGACGTTTATAAAGCATACTATACAAATTAAGTTAACTAACCGAAAACGTTAGAAATTCGAACGAAGTTTTACCCTAACTAGACAGTAGAGTTGTGTCCTAGATTTTGCATCTAACCTTTTCATTGTCTGAAAAGACCTCACCCTACGAAGCGAAGCACTCGGGGGCCGTGAGCTAGCGGAATTAAAATCTCCGGTCCATAAAACGTTATGAAATCATTTTTTTGATGACATTATGTGACGTAATCTGACATTCGTTTAGTAAAAAAGTAATCGTAGTAGACATTTAAAAACGGTTAATGTTAAATTTATTAAGAAACTAGCTGTTGCCAGCGGCTTCGCACGCATTCATTTCTCATTTTCCACTCTGGAAATTTTTGTTAGATAATTTTGCGAACATCGAATTTTAGGTAACATTGTGTCAAAAACTTGTTATTGTCAAAACATGAAACATTACCATGGCAACCGATATTGTAAGTAAAGGTTTTATGTAGCTCGGGAACAGTTTTATTTTCGGGATAAGGTAAGTTCCATGTGTCATTTTCTGTACCCCTGACAATGTGTGTGCAAAATTTCATGATGATCGGTTGGATCTTTTTTCTGTCCGATTATGACGTATGAACATTAAAGAGTAGGTATAGAGCTTAACTAGTGTGTGCATCTTCCGATCATATCGACACATTACACCAAGTGGAATCACGTTGAACATGTCGATTCATACGAATTATTAATCTCTAAGAATTTATCAAAATTTGCGATCAGCATTTAGTTAAACGCGTATTAACTTAATTTATAAAAATAAAATTTAATTAATACTATGGTTGAAATTGTCACAATAGTTTATTTTGACTAATGTAAAAGTTACCTTTTTTGAGTTTTTTTTTAAAATCTTAATGCAGGTCTCAATATTGGGAAGCGAAGTCACATTAAAGGCCGTCATGTTTTTTATAATAAAAAAATATATATTTTCCATTGTCTATAATAACCGATAAACAAATAATAATTTTGCAATGTAAGTCCTTGCAATTGTAACACTT
>JWHW01052112.1:62556-85291 GCA_000931545.1 Papilio glaucus | reverse complement strand
CATTAGCTCTCGAACAAAAAAGAATCATCGAAATCGGTTTAACAGAAGCGGAGTTCTGAGGTAACAAACATAAAAAAACAGACACGAATTGATAACCTCCTCCTTTTTGAAGTCGGTTAATGACGTTTTAACGAAGATGAATGCTCGCGGTTAAGGGCGACAGAAACTCAGTTTTCTTATACACCCCATGATATAATAACGAAGAAGGATTGTATGCAAACTTATTTTTGGTGCTAAAATTCCTGAATTATCAACCATACCAAAATATTTTAATATGCATAACAAAATATAGTTAAACTCCCTATATATTACTATACTCTTTGGTTAAACTTGTGAAAGCTATATTTTATATGTTATTTTAGTATTCGATCGGTATATATACAATATTTGTGGTCACACAAAATATATTATATTTGTAAATCTAGTTTTGTATGAACGGTGATTTATTATTTACGCTCACCAAAAGACAAACAACCATTAATATAGTTCAAGGTGAAGTCGCGTTGTTTGGAGAAATCTTTGTCATACGCCGATTCATTTTTCTTTTAACTTATTCAAAGACATGAAAAATGGTCTCACTGTTAACATTGTTCAATACCATTGTTGTTTATCAAATTGATTATAAAACAAATCATTAAATTTAATTCAATTTATCTATCATTATTCATATATCAGATAGATAGCAGCGGTGGCAGGTGACTTACGTGTAAATTTATTTCATCAACACTGCTCCATAAACGGTGAAGGAAAACATCGTGAGGAAACCGGCGTGTCTTAGAACAAATAAATTCGAAAACATGTGACATCCACCAACCCGCACTGGGCCAGCGTGGTGGATTACGGCCCCTTCCCTCTCTCGGAGAGGAGGGCTGTGCCCCTGCAGTGGGGAACATTCTAGAAAAGGCAGATTTATTATAATTATATTCATATATCAATGAAATGAAAAGATTTGTATGATGTTTCCGAAACCTACTCTAAGAGACCTAATAATCATAATGACATTTTAAATACGAAAGAATTTATAGGTTACGATATGGTACCACACAATTACTCATACCACTGGTACCATCACTAGGCCTCAATAAAATTAGAAAGAGGTTCTCTGAGTTTGCGATTTAGCCGTTCGTCTTAATGCGGACGGTGATTGCGGGTTGGTTACATCACACACAATTCTTGTGGTAGAACAATATTACACTAGTGTGTGACCAGGCCGCCCATTTGCGGTTTTTCGTCGCGACTAAAGAACGGAGATTTGCAAGAAAGAAAGAAAAACCGTGAACTGCTCTGCGGAGGTTACAACTTGTTTCCTATTAGGTCAATAGTATTTTTGTAACCATTCTAAGAGTATCAAAACCAATCAGTTTTATTATAATATATAAATGTAGCAGACGTGTCATTAGCGGTCGAAAAGTGAAGACTCGAAAACGTCAATTGGGACGCTTTTTCTATAGCGTCATTTTAAAAAAAGTCTCATCTATCCTAAGTGCCTATACCATGACCCGCCGCATGACTACTCTAACAAGGTTTTCGAGCGATATATACACTTTAAATTTGTACGCTTTTAATATTAACTCATAATCTCAAATTGTAATCATCAAACTCGGTAGGTTATAAATTGTAACTGTCAGGTTATCTTTTACGTATCACATGCTTATAAAAAATTAGAAGCGAATTGTAGTGGACCGCATTTCACGTTTGTAGGTGGCCTAAAAGCGACCACCTCCGGTCCGTCTATTAATGCCAATTACACGGTCCCCGCTGTTGGCAGCTCTGCATAATAACTACGTCTACTATAGTGAAAAGAGAAGCGTTTCCTGTACACGTTTTTTGAAGTGAAAACTTTCTTTGGCCGGGTTAGACGATATTTGGTAGGGCATTTATTTTTCTTGTATTTAATTCAATTGTCGTGATACAAGGGTTTATCTTTGTTGGTTATTTATTTATCTATAAAATATTATCGCGCTTCCACCTGTATTGAATGTTTACTCTTGGCGCACTCCTTATGACTGCCTGTGTTTCTTCATTTACTATTTTACATTTTTGGGTTTTAAATTTCAAGTTAAACTTTCGCAAGTCAAAGTCAGGTTTTTAGAAATTAAATTCGGACTTTTGCACGTAAATATATCAGTGTAGCCATGTTTTCTTTTTTATTGTCTGACTGTCAACAATTACTCTCAGGCCCTTCCAAAATATATTCTTCAATTTTTCCATAAGGAAACGACGTAAGAAAAAAGAGCTATGTAAATTATTAATTTCTCGAAATTGCTACGCAATCGTCTACGCCACTGTAGCCGCAGCTACACAAGGTCTACGGCAGCGATCGGAAAACGGCGGTGGCAATACAACGGTCCGACGCAGACGAATAGTTCGCTATTTTCAAAGAATAAAAGTGACACTTATTAAAATAAAAAAAATAAGTCTGTACTTCGTCGGGGGAGTTCAATACTTATTATGTTTATTAATAGAATAAGAAATCTATACCCTCATCTGTTATTTGATTTGGACCTAGATTACATGTTATACATTGATAAATCACAAATGGGTTGCCGAGGTAAATCCGGGACAAGACTGTTAAATCGTAAAAACCAAATTAGGTGGAACCCTTGCGTAACTCGCCGTTGGCGATTCTTGGGGTCAAGTTTATGTGGACATTAAATCGAACTTGACTCTAACATTTCGTTGTACATTGTACTCAACAACAAAACTTTGTTAGAATATTACCCGTCTGTTAACTCTGAGTCTGATTGCAGTTCTATTAATCTATTTGAAGTAAGTATAATGTAAACACAATACTTTCTGCTCGTTCTTTAAACTCAGTCATGTAACATAATAAAGTAAAAAAATTCCAACTAACAGAAAATAACTTTCTGCTGTTGTTATTTGAAATGCATTTCATATTTCACAATCTCATTATAAAATATGCAATCAAGCAGAAAATCAATTATGTAAGTCAATGATTCAACGTTTTATTGTAGTGGTGCGGCGGCCAATGCATTTCATTTTTAATTATGGTAATGAATGTTGCTACATTAATTTTACTGTTTTTCCTAGAAAATTGTCATGATAATGCGAAGTTATGACCGTATAGAACGATTGAATGTACATTTTATTTAGTTCGTTATCAGATATAAAAAACGAATTGATGAAAGTATTACTTTTTATCATGCATTTATTATTGTTTATTATATTTTAGACTTATACAATCATTGTAATATAAAACCCTTATCGTTGGTACTAAAAAACAATTAAATATTTAAGAATAATTATGTGACGATTTTCTTGAGGAAACTAATAAGGATGGAGACCCAGTATTCTACAAAATCAATTACAGGTCTGAAACTTCTTACATCTTGTTTAAATCTCTTGCTCATCAGGTTATTGCAAGCCCCTTTATAACCATAAAACATGTATTTCACAAAGTCATTTGTCAATCTTAAGGAAACTAAAATTTAATGACAGCTGAAACTCAAAATTATTTAAGAAGCATAAAATTTTCAGGGGAGTTTATGGGGTAAAATTTTAAATAAAATTTAAAAAACAAACTATTCAAGTTATATTAAATGCTAACACCTAACATCTCATAATGTTATTACAACCGCAATACTTGACTCTGTATCATATCCCATAACAATGCCAAATAGGTCAACGGGTCAGTTTTAATAATATGACCATAAATATTTTTGCACGATGCACCAATCGCCGCCAACCTTTGACGAAAAAGATGAAGTTTGCATTATGGTTTATCTATGCAACAATGGGTGAGTATATAACTATAATACTATTTATTATTTTGCAGTCGTATTTTATTGATAGGACTATAAAAAACGTAAACTGTAGTTTAGACTTGCCTATTTACACTCTTCTTAGAGAAAGAACCCAGATATAGCTAGCTTATTCCGATTCTTTGCTGTTCTAACGCGAAATACATTTACAGCTATGAAATGGATGAAAACTACATGTAGATGGTATAAAAGAGACGCGGAATTCAATTATGTAAATGAACCATACACTACCCAGAATGTATGCCTTTGTTTGGATTGTTACGTTACAAATACTTTAGCCAAAATTAAAACTTTAAAGGGATATCAACATATTGTCATATAATTACAAAAGATTAACTTTAAATTAAGTATAAAGATAAGTAAACCTTAATAATGATGTTACCATTACACAGACTACAATTTTTACTATTATGTTGTAAAATCCATGCGAGCTACCGAGAGTAACAGCTATTAATTAATTCCATTATTTTAAAATAGTATAAAATCGATCTCCCAATATCTAAATTTGAAACACAAGACGTCTTGAAATTAATATCTTAATGCATTGGTTTGTGACCAAAGCGATGCAGTGAAGTAATAGGTAGCATTTAGCTGGTGAATAAGCAATCATTGTTTGAAATCAGAGTGCAAATGAGGGCACTCGAGGCGCGGAGACTCGTTAGCCCGAGGAGGCTAGAGCGTACTCCGCTGCAATTACAGATGGATCGTTCAAACATGCACCTGACATCTTTATATAGTTAAGGAATTAACGTCTAATTAAATCAATTAAAAACAAAGAATTATATCAAACAATATGTTACCATATGTTTGAGTTATATTTTGAGTCGGTGGGGTGTGCCCAGTGTATGATGAGTACATCATACACTTCGGGGTCTGCGAAGATGTGAGAGAGGATGGTACTTAATAGTCCCCCAGACGAAAGATCTAATCCCTCATCTTTGCCAGAAATTGAGATAGCAAACGCTATGACAAACTCCGCTTACCTCAACTAGATTAAAAACTTGTAATTTTTTTTAATTAATGAAATCAATTGTAACAAACATTCTTTTTCATTTCATTTTGTTGTTACAGCCAACATTAATTTGCTTCTCTTTGTCTTGTTAAAAGTAATCAAAATGATATAATGAATTATAGTATTATGTAATTATATTATAATACTGAAAATAATATTATTATAAAATTAAAATGGTATTATAAGTAGAAAATGATATTATTAGGCACCCTAAAATTTTATAAATTTAATACGAGTATTCAAAATAATAAGCCGATAATTTAAGTCATAATAACTGTTTAATATGATATCATCAGCGTTCGAAATCAATTAATTATTTACCGTTAATCCTCTTTCACACGAAACGAGCAACGTAAGCCTCGATAATGCGCCGCCGCCACGTACCAATTTCAATAACATGGATTCATCGCTGCGTACAGTATAAAAGACAGCTTTGCCTGAGACCTGTGTAAATGGAGGATTTTGTAACACATACTACATTGATTTTAAATCCATCTTACATTAAAAATATCAATATGTACAAGAACGTTAATTAAAAAATGGTGCTGACATTTGCTACTTATGCAATTTTATTTACAAATCAATGCGGCAACTACCTGCTTCATTTGCTGCCTTCATCGATCTCCAGGTCAAACCAGGTCGATGTATGCACTTTATATAGTGGTAGTTCCCGCTCGAAATTTTTCTATTTAAGCCAACGCGAGTACAAGCGTGTGCATTGATCAAATAAAGTTATATTCAGCCTAGTTCCTTTATAAAAAAAACGCTATCCCGGCAACAGTAACGAGGATACAAACTAGATCGCAACCTACATTCACTTAATCGAAAATTACCGGATAAATTTATCACTTCGTTATCGAGACTTTGTTTCCTAGCTAATACAATTAGCTCATTATTGTTATCTGGCTGTCTTCAAATGAATCGAATCATTCACAGAAATGTTCTTTAAAAAATAAAACGTAAAAATTAAATATTCAAGGACCTACGAAATAGTCTCTCTAAAAACTATCTGGGATTCTATTCCCATTCTGTTTGTTGTCATTTCTATACGGTTTTTATGTGTAATAAAATCACTAACTAAATTTAATCATCATTATGTAGATATAATTTTTATTATTTTAGTTTTGGTACTTTATATACCAAATATACATAGGTGAAAAGCGAAAAGCATATGACATATCGATCCCCAGTTGGGTTTAACCTGTTGAACAAATTTATAGAGACATACAAAAGATGCTGCAAGTAAATGCTAAGGTTAGGTCTTTCAATTACTTATGTAAATATGGGTAAATACGACTTGTATATAACAATTGTTCGCCCATTGGCAGTGCAATACGCATCCATATAAATACCAACTCACTATCCTCAGCTTTATCTACCGCCGTCTCGCGCCTGCGTGTCCTAATGCTCAGTAAAGCGAGTTAATGCCACCCAGTATCGTAAATCCTTGTCATTAGGACTCGTACGTGAACGGGATTCCGTATCTCTGCTTACGACAGAGTATGTATCTCTATATAGCAAGAAAGGCATTAGGAAATAATCGCAACAATACTTGATTCAAAGATAATTTTACTTGTGAATGCTTCAAATTATTTCATTGTACGACCGAGCCATTTGAAATCATTTTGTTTATTATATAAAAATAGTATGCTACATTTAAAAATTATATTTTCATCAAATGAAAACTTTTTCTAGCCCATCTCATACAATCAAGTGGTTTTAGAAGTAGCAAAATTATAGAGTAATATTTGGTCGCTATTCTATGCGAAATATTCGAACTTTTTTTTATTCAAGTATTGCATTGAATTCATAAAATTATATAAATTTTAAGACAATTTGCTCGACTATATTCTTTCACTTAATAAAATATAAAAGACAAGGACGTCGCCTTCGAAACGAGTCGGACCAATTTCGTATAACCTTTAACAATGGACGGTTCGTTTGCAGTATTTTATGACTGTGCACAGAGCAGTAGAGAACAGTGCAAGGAAATTCAAACAAACGGCAATCTTGACTTTATACTCATAGCTTACACTTATAAAGGAATTTATATTTTATGGAACACTACCGTAATATCTACACTCTTCTGCATACAGTCAGAGTAAATACTTAAAGTATGTTTGTTTATATTATACCTAAGTGTTTTAAGAATCTCTTAAACGACTTATGTACAACATAACTTTGTAACAGTATTAAAAATATATGTGCGGGTAGTTTACTAGTGTACAGCGATAAAGTAATGTGTAGTCAGATTTTATTTATTTAGTTTTTATTTATTAAGTATTAAGTTGGTGTTAAGTTATCGGACGATATGGGTAACATTACATATACGTACTAGCGATTACTTTAATATAGCAAATTCATGAATTGGGTAAAAACCGGGTAAGCATATACTTCTTGGAATCAGGCCGCATGTACAACAAAGTCGTGTTAGAACAATTTATAACTCAAGAACGGCTGCATAGATATTTTTGATCTTTGATTTGTTAGTTTGGCCCCTCCCTGAATAACAGAATAACTAATAGATAGTATGAAAAATTCACGAAAAAAATATTTAGTTTTCTCATTTATATTAAAGTGACGGATCATTTCCTTATTATTATGAAACGCATGCGATTTAAATGAAATGAAATAAGACGTTCCCCTAGACGACATCATTATTTTTCCGTTTCCCGTACTGTTTCCCGAAGGGTCAAAAGAGATCGAGTTGCGATGCAATTAATGTCCTGGCACGCCTCTCTCGCTTCTTCTACATACATATGTACATGCTCGGATACGGGTTCTCTTTATATCCATTCTATAGATTATAGTATGTCTCTAATCTGGTCGGCATTAGTTCGTTTACTGTCAGACTCCCCTGACCCGATCAGTGTACACTACCTCACACTTGCCTCATAAATCTGCCTAGTCACGCTTTAAATATCCATATAACGTAACTCTACTGACTCTACTCTTAATGCAGAATTATAAATTGTAACTCTACAGAGATGCTACTCATCCCGCACATTCTTTTTACAATGTTTTGTAAAATTGTGCTCATACTTGAAGTAGTTAAAATAAACTATAATAAATAACTAAAATATAAAACATAAAATAAATAACATTATAATTGCCACGCTAAAAAATCTTGGTACATAAAATATCCTTTTTTTATTTAAATTAATACTTTCAATTTATCCGTGCAAAATAAAACCTTAGAACTGTCAAAGCATTTGTAAGCAAATTCTTTGAAAACTCCGACATTAAAAATGGAAAATGAATACCGAAAGTTCTTAAGAAATTAAACCATTTGCGGACACAAACTTTTGTACGGGGCGACGAAAGAGAATGTATGAACTCCTGGCAAAGGATTAAATCTGTTAAATAACAGCGCTTAGAATTACTCCTGAGACTATTATGTGGTTCTATACTTTTTTTAAAGTAATTCATTGTCGTGACTTAAAAAGTTCTTTATCCAAATGAAACTAGCATATCAGTGATCAGATAAAGTTAAACGGTATAAGCGAGCACAGCGAGCGATGAAGATAGCTATACTCGGTGTTTCTCTGAGGGATAGAATCCGGAACTAAGAAAATCGATGTAGAACTAAAGTAGACGACATAACTCTTAAAGTCAGTATGCTGAAGTGGCAATGGGTCTGTCACATCTATCGAGCTAGCGACCTCTGATGGGGGGCGAAAATCTTGGCCATCAGCCACGGATGGGGACCATGTTTACCTCCCATGTATATATAGTCCCACCAGGGTACAGTAGTTTTCATAAACCTCAGAAAACTTCTACCAGGTAAAGAGCCTAACTTATACAAAGCTAATACTCATTCGGATAGTACTCAATCTAAGTCACAATGAACCTCTACATCGAGTTCTAAACCCTAGTGGCTCCATCTAGTACACTTCCTATGCACTAAAATTTTGATATCATAGTGGCGCCATTCACTTTTCACATTCTGGAGATACATTGCTTTAATTTCTCTATTCAGACAAAAATTTAATCATGCATTTATTAAATCAAAATACATATAACATCCCCGCAATATTTGTAGGCGTTTGTCGCAGCGTTATATGTTGAAACAGAAAATAAACAGCGAGCAGTTATAGATATTACTAGGGTTTGTTTTTATCGAGTAACCTTTTTGTATCGTTCTCTTACATATATGTCATATAATTAAGAATAAAATATTATAGACATCAATAAAACTTTGCCGATTTTAATTGTCGTACCAGAACACTGCACTAATCAACACTAAAACAAATCGTCCAAACAACTGCCTTCTTTACGACCAGTCGTGGCCTTAATAAAACACGAATGGGATACATCAAATGTCAACTTAATGTCAAAGCATTAGGTTCTATTCTTCGTTGGATAATTGTTTAAGAGTTATTGATGGGTCATTACTGGGACATCACTAGTTTATTATGGACGACACAAAACATTTTGCTTTATTACAAATTCTTACCGCAGCATAAAGTCTATCAGTTGATAGAATACAAAGAAATAAATAAACATATTTTATCGATGTGTATAACGGCTCGTAGATGGATCCAATCGGCAGTTGTTTTTATGTAATTAAACCACGCAAGAGCAAGTAAGAACAGTTCGACATAAAGTATACTGAAAGAGATGATTTCAAAAATTGTTTTGTGTATACGAACGCAAATGGACAGGGACAGTTCACGTTCTTCACATGCCATAATTGACAAAAGCTACCCATGAAATCAAATGTATCATATTATACACACAATTTTATTAACCAGATCGTAAACGAATGTAACATACCATTTAAGTCAATTTTTATGAGTTACAATTCCTAACATATTTTTTTTATTTATAGAAGAATGTGGCAAACGAGCAAGCGGATCACCTAATGTTAAGTGACCGCTACCCGTAGGCAACTGCAACAAGCCAATAAATTGCAAATACATTGCATACTAACCAAACAATCTTGAATTTGAACACAAAAAAACTCACTTGAACACTGTAAATAACTAAAACAGCAGTAACATTAAAAATAGAACAAAGTGTGAATTTCCTTAAAAGAAATTTTACAAGAACGTAAATCCTACTCAAGGCTTGCTCTACGAAAAGTACTTTATTTAAGTATTTTGTATTTTCTTTAAAAACTAAATAAGAAAGTTACAAGCTGCTTGAAAGTCTATATTCTTAAAATATTTAGTTTCTATTGGAAAATAATTTGACGTTGAAAAATGTAAAATTTTGTACATTTAAAGCAACTTTAGTTAAAAAACATACACACCTACATTTTACTCAAGAAATACCAATCCTGTATTCGATTAATTTGTTAGTTTTTTTAAATATATACATAAATTGAAAGTTATCCTTACTTTATATTTACAAATATCCGAAAATAATCGTAAAATTAAAAAGTTTTTATTTTCAAACAAATTAAGACTATAATACAAGCGTAATAGTGAATGCTCTTGCGATAAAGACCCTCAGCATGATTTCAAATCAAAGGTAAAATGCATGAGCGCGGCGGAGAGTCAACAACCGGCGCGCCTCGAGCACACGGACTGTTTGTTCGTTTGACGAGTTCGTAGCACTCCGATATAACAAGTGATCGGGCACGACTATTAGTTAAACGTTTATTTTTAACGCACAATTTATTAAGAGTTATTTTATAATGTTTGTAGTCACTAGTTTTATGATTAAAGAGCTTTAGACAATTTAAAGATACGTTGTTATTTTTATTTTTATAAAAAATAAACTAGCGCTTGACCACAATCCCACCCGATTTTAAGTGGTGACGTGGTCTAAAGATGGTACGCACTAGTTTAGAAACAGCCTATTCACTCTTCTCTAGAAGGTACCCGCGTCATAATCGGACGGAAATACAGACGCTGGCAACTTATTCCAATCCTTTGCCGTTCGCACGACGAACGAAGGTTCGAATAGCTTCGTTCGAACGCGTGGTATCTACTATTAAAGGATGGAGACCTGCCGTATGTCTTAGCGTCCGATGGTAGAATGGAGATGGGGGAATTAATTCGTGCAATTCCTGGGCACACTCCCCTAAATGCAATCAATGTTACAATCGTTTACAGTTAATATTCATACATTAAGTCGTTGGTTTTGTGGATGTTCACATTGACAAATTTGATGACATTAGACCTGGTTAACAGTATACCCCCTGCGCTTTTGCCTCCCACACCCTTTAAAAAACCATAACAGAAGTATATCGTATTTCTATTCCCATCTTAAGTCTTATCAAATCTTGTATCCAAACCTACTTCAAATAGAAGTTTCTTACCTTGTGAACACCCTTACCGACTAATGTTTTGACAAAAATACAACACACGTTGGAATGAAATATCTGAACACAAGGTCGCACACACTATCTCATCACTTATGCAGCGTGCTACACGTAGTGACAATAGTGTTTGCATCCGTTGTACGTTGGAGTAAGCCAGTTCTTTGTTGTTTAACGTGACTTTACACTAGACTAATTTTTACTTTGAGCTTCGCTTGCAGTAACTGTCACATAGATTGTTTTTACACTACCTAAACATTACCTTTAAAGTTAGAAGTCAAAGTGAGCAGCACTATTATATTTTTATCACCAAACATAATATAATGAAATGACACTTGTATTGAAATTTACCATTAATTTACCATATCAATATGCCAGTTCTCCATGTCACCACCATCATTAGTATTTTTTTTCCCTAGTCCCTCCCCTTTCCCACATAAAGCTGATAAATGAAGCCAAACGATTACCCATCTTACCTGATGTTATATGGGTATACCACGAGTAGCCATCAGTAACAATGACTAGAGTTTAAGATGTATTCACTCTTATTCTAGAATAGGGAAAAAGGGTATGAAAATTAAAAATAGAAAGAAATGGGGCCTGCGTCGCCTCACTCATCAATGAAACGCAGAAGTATAAATACAGCCAATTCAGGCTCTTCTTTGCTGTTCTCTTATTTGCCCAGTTAAACATTTGTGCAACGGCTGCTACCCCGGTTTGAAAACTACCTATTTACAGCTTTAGGAGCCTTTAGAGTCCAAATAGATGCGTAGGATTAGGTAAACCGTTTGCACGTTTGCCACCTTCCATGAAATTTGGATAACGTAGTCGTTCTCTTTGGGCTCTATAAACGTCCTCGTTGTATTGCTGCTTAAAGAAAAAAATAGATACCAGCAAAAAAATACGCTATTGTAGCATTGTTAGTGAACTAACTGATGTATATATCTATAAGAAAACATTAGTGTTTCAAGTTAAAACCGTTCAACTCGTGCCAAAAATATCGACTATCGATTTACATTGACCCCCCCGCTGTCGTCATTTGTTGTCGGCATCGTGGTGGCAACGTAGCTTTTATCTATTTTCTACGATGGAAGAGAAATGAAAATTATATTTTGATAGAAAATTATTTTGTTCATTGATTCGATATATTTAAGTTTACTCGCTTTGTACAGCACACTCACACCTTCGCTTATTTTATTTTCGTAGAAGGCAAACGTGTACGCGGGTTTAATTGTTTTGTGACCTGCTAACATCCGTAACGCTCGTCACTCAACAGAAGAAACCCAGAATACCCACACATTCGTGCAATAGCTACCGCTTCTTCTGGCTATCCCACTGGTAAAAAAATTACACTGAAATCAATGTTGGTTAAATACACCCGGTGCTTGGTATTTACAACTTTATAAAGTTTGGACATCTTCTACAAATAAAATAGTGAACAATCAATTAAAGGCAAAAGACCAGAAGTGTAAAACCACACAAATGTGTACATACCTACTTGGTACCTAGTTTGATTTGCTAGGGTTACATTCAATTAATCATAATAAAACCAGTATTTTCATGAATCCAGATTATCTACGTTTGACTAAAACTAGCGTGATTTAGAAGTGAAAGTACTTTGCCTTTTTTGTTTATTAGGCACGATGTCTAAAACTCTCAATATTAAATGCAGTATAAAATAGATGTTATATAATTCAGTGTCTTTCAGAAGGAGCATGTGATTTTAATAGCTAATTAATTATTTAGTATTGTTTTTTTACTACTGTGCAATATATGTATGAAGTGAGGGTTTAAGAATTTAACAAATTTACTTTAGTTTTTTTCAATGCTCCTTCTGTGACTGACATTTTGCCCGTTCCGGATGACACTGTGAACAAAATAAAATACACACCTTAGGAAAATTATCTCAAAATCTTTTGTATTTCAACGGCGACATCTTTTGAGTGTTCATTGATGACAATGTCAAGTAAAAATAAAAAGCAATGTGTGTATGTATGTACAAATAAAAGACAGTGTGTTGACAAAATGATTTCAAAACGGCAGGACCGATTTCGATTAAATTTTCAGGAAATGTTCAGATTGGCCTAGCGCTTGTTCACGTGTTGGGCGAGACAATCAACATGATTAGTATTACCTAGGCGAAGCTGGTTCGGAACGCCAATGTGAAATAAAAATACTACATCAACCTTAACAATATATAGGTAAAATCTGAGGGTAGTTCCGAAAGCGAAGGCATTGGAATTGAATCACCAATATATTTAAAGTGTTATATTTGTCTTTAAGCCGGTTAAGTTCAGTTCGTCCTGCTGATGACAAACTATAGCCAGGTTAGTCTTCAAATGAACTGCTTCGATTCAGTAATACGCTTATGTCAAAATGATTTCATAATTGTTGATTCGGTATTTTACTAAACACTGTTGTCATATTGATAAGTTTGTGGTGCATTTTTTTATGGGATATGGGGGGCTAAACTTGCAACGGGTGGCCAACTAAGTGATCACCGCCGCCCATGAACTTCCGCAACAACAGAGGCACTGCAGATGCGTTGCTGGCCTTTAAGGCAGGAGTACGCTCGCTTCTTGAAGGACCCTTAATCGTATTGGTTTGGAAATACCGCTGGCGACAGATCATTCCACAACGCGGCTGTGCGAGGCAAAAGGTTATGCAAAAACCGTACGACAGTGGAATGTCAACCATCGAGATGGTGAGGATGGTGGTTGGAGCTCTGTAGAATTGAGCGATGACAAAACTCAGCGGCAGGAATTGTTTCAAACAATTCTTTGGAACACTCCCCATGGCAAAGACGATAAAAATGCAAAGGTAACTGAAGTCCCTTCGCAATTCCAGTGGGTCAAGCCGATCAGTAAGAGTTAGAGCTCGGTCATTGACGATTCGATCTTCTTTGTACGCGTTCAAGTGGAAGAAGCCTTATACCTGCGCCTTATTATATATTAACGCCGAGAACACTGATACTAGCTGGGCAACCAGGGGAGTGTTCTCAAAGGTCAGATTAACGACGAAGGGTTTGTTTTTGGGACTGAATTGGACAAGATTTTGTCGACCCCAATCTGAGACATTACACAATAGAGTTTCAAGTTCAGACACAAGTTTGTTCTGGTACTCATTGATGCAATTTCGAAAAATATAGCGCGGGCCGTGTCCGTGTGCACCGGTGGTGCAATAGCACCACCGGTGCTATTGTCTGCATAGCAATGAACGTTACTTTGTCACGTCATTGCGTCTCTATTACATAGTTATAACAATGTTACCACTGCACAAACATCGATACTTCCAACTAAGACACATTTAAACGTACAGCATCAATGATTCCTGAATTTCCTGAATCGGAAGAATTCTAATAAGGCTCACAAGAAGAAGAATTTTAAGAATCTGTCACATTAAAGTTGACTTAATAATCATTATTGTAATTACATTTTCCAGCCAGTATAACGCTACCTGGTCATACATTCAACAACATAAAATGTAGCTAGCTTTTTAGTTTTTACTTTGTTAAAACCTTAAAGGGGCTCGAGCCAATCACCAAACAACAATTCTAATCCACCATTGTAATGAGTCCTGGAAAACTCTACGAGTATTTTCAAACGATAAAGTTAAACAATCCCTAGCAAAAGAATAACTCCCATTGTTTAAAAAATAAACTTTTGGAACAAAAGCAATACAGCTTGTTAAAGTTTCATAGAAATCCAATAGGATTAAGTAAATGTGACAGGGGATCGTAATGTATGGCCGGCGAACCCCTATAATGCATTGTTCCAGATACCTCAAACAAAGCCAGTGGAAAACATTCTCTAAAATGTCGACCATTAAAAGAATCAACGATTCTATTTTAGCTTGTTTTGCAGACCAAACATCAATTTATTTTGTCTCCGTTCAACGGTTTAATATAATGTAACTAATGTTTTCAATGCGACTGAAAGATTGTTGGTTACGTTTTAAAACCATAACGACTCCAACATATATTGTTAGGAAGAAGAAAAGAACATAAGGTACACTTTATTCTTTAAAAAATCCGGGGATTATCAAAACACTAGCTGGTCCGGCAAACTTTGTTCCGCCATATAATTAATAATTGGTACACTATTTTGGCGATAATGGCTATACACATAAAAGATAGATATATGCTGTCGCTGGCTTTTTTGTAGGACTATTTAAGGTAAATATTATACACGTGTAACTTTAGCGGTTTTGCAGCGTACACCAGAATAGCTCGCATATGGCGGAATTTTTTCCTCCTTACTTAAGACTTATCGTTATATTTTGGACAATTCACACAATATTTTTATGAATTATAGCCTATATATTATTCTGATGTATAAGCTACATTATTGTAATGTTTCATCAAAATCCATTCGGTAGTTTTTGTGTGAAAGACTAACAAACATCCATACTTACATATTTTTGCATTTATAATATTATATAAAAACATAACAATAGTCGCAATGCTTATGTTTTGACAATAACAACTTGTTGATAATAACCGAACCCATAATTCCGTGTTAAATTATACGTGGAATCAAGTTTCAAGCATTCCTAACGAACAAAATTAGAAAATAATACTGTTTATTCCACTTCACTTTATTTTTATCACATTGGTGTTATCACTTAGGTGACTTCATTATCTAGCTTCTATAGAGACATAAATTAACAACTTTTAATAAGATCCTCCCTTCTACAATCAGTAATTTTTTCACTTAATAAATTTGACAGGGAACTATTTTAAATAGTTCACCCAGATCAAAGTGGAATACATCACTTATACGTCCGAAACCACAGACAACAGTTTTTTTTTTTAAATATAGGTCAAAGTTAACCTAAAAATGAATATAAAATTTAAGTTAAAAGGCTACTAAATTCATTAAATTGTAGTAAGATTAGGTTAATGCGACAGACGACCGCGGCGCGTGTCAAATGTAGTTCACGAAACAGTCGCTTTTTGTTCACGTGGGACTCGAGCTGATTAAATAAAAATGAACTTAAAATTTTAAAAAGCTCTGGAGCTTTCCCTGTGGTATTTAACTTTGTACATGGCTATGCACTCTACCACAATTGTTTTTGAACGCTGTAAAATGGAAAGAAAAATGTCATTTAGTATCGTTTTGTAATTTAGGTTTGTTCGGGAAACTACAATCCACTTCTCGTTCTTGTTTCCGTTATTAAGATAAAAGTTTAATCAGCGTTTTCTGCGATGACATCAATCCTGACAAAGTCATACAAATTCCAAGGGGAAAGAAGAAGGTTACATTCGGTGTCTTTGCAAGATTTAAGCAGCCCATTCGATAATGGCGATGAGTAATACATTTTGTAAAGATAAAAATTATCAGATCATATTGTAATGTTATCACATAAATGAATGGTATTTACGAACACTACATATTTACATTATTTCAATTTGTGGGCGTGATTTGACATCGATCTAGTATGTTGGTGAGTGGATTACATAATCGCTCTTCCATTATTTGATGAAATCTGATATTAATGACTGTCGCTATCAAAACTTCAAATTATACTAATTACATTATAATAACTTAATAGCTAGTATGCTATATTAACTAACTGCTATTTACATTTCTATTGTATTTCTTATTCTAATCTCTAACATTTTCATAGTATTCTGCAGAGCTTAACTGCAGATAGCGTGTTTCCCAACAAAAGTTCAAGGAAAAATAGTTCATAAACTCAAAGAAGATTGATAGCTTAAATTTTAACCTTCTATAATAATTTCAAACGCATTAGCTACCGTCGATTGAAATAAACGCGCATCAATAATAATTAACAGCCAGTGTAAGAATGTTATAATATAAGAAGTGACTTAGGTAAATCACATAGTAGTTGGAAGTGATTTGTAGGTCTTTAAGAAAGTAAGCGATCTTCCTTAAGTACCCCAAGTGGAATCAGTTTGGAAATGCCGTTGGAGATCATTACACAAGGCAATTGCATGAGCGCGTAGAGGTCTAATTAAGTTGAGATTTATTCGGCAAATTTATGTATTGCAAGTCTAGAATATAATCCGAGATTCAATGTTTTAGAAGCGAACAACCAACCTTTTGGCTATAACGAGCTCTTGAATTATATAAGTTTACATTGTATCTTTTGTATGTTAATGATGATAAGCCTTTACTCGTTGATAATATGTGCAAATTTGTGATTATCCTAAACGTATATAAACGAACTTCCGTCATAGACTTTAGTTTGCTACGTTAAGCGATTATAGTTTACTTTTTGGATTACGTAATTAAAATGAAAGTTTACGCTATGTAGGATTTTTATAGCATAACTGAAAAAAACAGGTTGCGTGTCGCCTAGTATTAAGTGATCACCGAAGCCCATGAACACCTGCAACACTAGAGGACCTGCAGAAGCGTTGCCGGCCTTTAAGGACGGAGTACGCTCTCTTCATGATCTATGTCGTATTGGTTTGGAAATACCACTGGGACATAGAAATAGACGGTGTTAACCAATAGGCTGTAATAACCGTAATGTTTTATACGTACGTATGAGTTATGATTGATCTATTTTTGAAGGGAAAACTTCTTTAGCCGCATTAGACGATATTTAGTGGGGAAAATCGTAGAGATTACAAAAAAAACATGCTCAATATGCGTCAGCGACATGCTTATTTGAATTTTACATTTTCTTGTAATCCTTTTTGAATTTTATTGTAAAGAGACAAAGGTTTATTTTTGTTAAATATCTATTTATTTTTGAACTATTATCGCGCATTCCCACCTGTTTTGAGTTTTCACTTTTGTTGGCAGTCCTTATTGATGTTTTTTTTTTAAAGATTGCACAAACTATTTCTTGTCTAAAATCTAACCGACTCGTCTCCATTAACATTATCTCGCTTCTATTACCACTTTTTGTCAAACTAACGAATGACGTAAGAATTTTCTTAAAATTATTATTTTTTTCCTCTTGATACTTAAGTCGGCAATTCATGAGCCGCGTCGGAGCGCGATGATCGCGAACATTCATGTTTTATGTCCGTGTTTGCATAATCCAGCCTCAGGATAATCAATTTGGAATATAATAAAAGCATTAAATGCCTCTTAAGCATATAATCTTCTTTTAGTACATGAATATTATTATATACAGCTTTTTATTAGTTAGCTCTTGATTCAATTTGAATATTAAAGATGTACCCTTTCCAAATATCCTTACTAGATATTGATGGGAATGGGAAGAAGAGTGGACAAGGCTTTCGGTACCTCACTCCTCAAACGAAACGCAGAATACTTATATACCTATACTCCCCTGTCCCCTCCCCGGCCCTTAAACTGTTAATGTTGTTGAAAAGTCATTGGAAACATTTTCCATACGATCGGCTTCAACAGCCACTATATATGAACAGGACAAATCACATTATTTTACCTATTATAACAATAACGCACTGACAATATACAAATCGAGCCTACCTCATTCTAATTTGAGGGCTTTCAATTAATTTCAATTTAAAAAAAGATTTATAAGTCACGCAACAAATGTGTCACCATGGTGGATAAAGTTCCTAACATCTATATCCCAGGCAGCTTCAAAATTAGACCCATTCCAGAGAAGCTCACAGAAACGCGCCTCCGGTGATACTACCATACTTCATGACAACGCCCTGATACGCACCTAACTAGGAAAATACTACAAACAGAATCATGGCTGTGGCAGACCCCACTGGTTGAGATGGAGAGCAAGAGTGTCGTTGCAGAAGAGAGATCAAGAGAGCCGATCCCATATAGAAATTAGAAAAGGCCAGGGGAAGAAGTTAGAAGTCCCTTGCGCATTCGGATTGAAAAAGTGCCTTAGAAACAAATTACTGATGTAAAATCTAACCAGAAATTACAATAGAATTAAACATAAACGGCCATTTTTAATGATCGTGTGAACCGTTGTAGCCATTCAATTTGCCTGCGTTAGTTTAACTGTACCACTTAATTAAGCTTAAATGTAGCTCGTCCACTTCGATTAGCATTACGTTAATGATAATACTGATCTATGCCGATTACGAGTGAGTTACGGTAAGTACTCCTCTAAATATTACTCGAGTTCCCAAAAGAATTTGTTTGTTATTCTTCCTGAACATAAATACTATTTTATAATTTAGCTGCGCTTTCGTCGTGTATCATGGACGTCAAATCGAACTCGAGTCTAACATTCCTTCACGTACGGCTACATAAGCTTCCCTGGATGATCCCAAGAATCGCCAACGGCGAGTTTCACAAAGATGTAACCTAATGGTTTTTACGATTTAACAGTTTTGGCCTCAGATTTAGCTCGGCAACCCACTTGATACTTATCATATATCTAACATATAGTCTAGGTACTGATCAAATAACAGATGAGGGTATAAATTTCTTATATCGTATCTTAGACCATTAAACCGCTTGCCTCTGCATTGCAATATGCGTACGACTATATTTAAAAATTAATCGTTATGTTGAAGTAATATTAAGATTGTATGAGTATGTACATATGTATACAGATATAATATTAGTATAAATAATGTTAGGTGGGTGCCCATAAACCGTCTATCCCTCAAGCCATACAACAGAATTTAATTAAAACAATTTTCATATATTCTAAATATAGAAAATAATGGAATGCGTGTAAATACATGACTCATTTCTAACTATACGAGCGTATAAAAATAAAGGCCGCAAAACGCTGAATTAACTATTTAAAATGAAGCACGTTACACAAGCAAACATTTAGAACACGCCGAAAATACCAGCATAATCTTGTGTGTTTGATATTCTTTTTTTTATGGGAGTAGGCGGCAAACGAGCTAGCGGATCACCTGGTGTTAAGTGAGCGCTACCCATAGACATCCGCAACAAACACATGTGTTGCAGATGCGTTGCCTACCTTTAAAGGACAGAGGAGGGCATAGACAGGAAAAAGGATATTTCCATTTCCCCGTTAATCCCCTCTGCGTTACCCCCTCCCCGTCCAATCCTCTTCCCGTTCCCATCCTATACTGATGAAGAAAGGGTGGGAAGGGTAAGAGGACTGAAATGCGGCCTCCGGCACGTCACTCATCAGACGAAACGCAGAGAACTTCTACTTCACGCCTGTTTTCTGTGAAGTCGTGGTATTTCACCGGTCGAGCCGGCCCATTCTTCAAATTTATTACAAACGCTAGCGCGTAATACTTTGCAAATATAGAACATGCCCGTAAGTACGACGACGACAATGTATTAAAAAACCAATTTTCAAATCTCACGAGATTTAAAATTTCCTTTTTTTCTAAGCTTAGTCGGAACAAAACAAAACCGGAAAGGCTACCTTCAATTTGTAGCACACTAAGTGACAAAACTTGTTACTTCGATGTTTTTACACACTACAGCTTCGGCCTACCTGCAGGATACTCTTCAACCATTAAAGAAACATTCTAACGTAGTAAAAATAAAAGGGAATACCAGGCATTGATATAAATTACTTAGTTTATTTATTACTATCGCACCGGCTTCGCCCCAGTAGCATTAAATGTTGATCCGATTGCTACCAAACTTCACAGGATTACCAGCTAGACCAATCTGAACATTCCTAAAAATATTTGGAAGTGGTCCAGCCATTTCGGAGTCTATAGAAAACATACGTATGTACACACGTCGCCTTTTATGTATAGAACTTAGCGTATGAATGTATATAGTAGGTATGTGATAATTATTATTTATTCGTTAGCACAACAATCGCTAATGGTCATGTTTACAATCATTCACTTAATTACTTCGTCCGTGTCAACAGAGCATGAGTTGCGTCGGTCTCCTCGCAGCCGAGCGATGATCGACCGCGTTCGTATTTCATGTTACCCTGTTTGTATAACGCGACCTCAATGTGGAATTTCGTGGTTCAATGTAACAGCGTACTTACTATGCACGTATGTATGTATCTATTATAGCGAGCGAACACACTGCGACTAAAGACACCCACAACTTAGCTTGCATTACCACAAATTATTTTAATAGTTAATAAGGCTTACTCTATAATATAACTGAAGAGTTTGTTTGAACGCGCTAATCTCAGGAAATACCAATAGGATTTGAAAAATCCGTTTAGGTTTGTCGGCCTGATTATTAAGGAAGATTATATGGCTCTTTAAAAACACACTACGGAATTTGGAAGCGGAGTATAAAGGGAAAAAGTCTGCGTTGATGCGTTGCGACGATGAGGAACGAAATGTTTGTGACGAAAATCAGGATAAATCAATAAAGTCAGATAATGTTACTGACGGAATTCTCTGTTTCAAAGTACTCTAATTCATTAAAACGGGTAATGATGATTTCGTTTAACTTAAATGACGCGAATAATAAAACCACGTAGCACAACTTGTCCTAGATAAAATGTTCCTACTGGTGTTTCTTCAAGTCCTAACATCTACATATACCTATATACAATAGGTTAAAACGAACGTGTGTTTACTAATAATATCTTCACTGATACAACATAGTATGAAAAACAAGACTTTTTTCTTGTTTTTATCTTTCAAGGAACTAACACATTTTCCGCGTCATATATTTATTATTTATGTTTAGTTTACAACAGTACTATAAAAGTGCAAAAAAACAGTTACACATGATATTTTCGTGCAAAACGACCGGTTTCTTGAGTGCATATAAAAATTTAAAACATGTGACGCTATATTTAAACTAATGTATTATTCATAAACTGAACGTGCATTATTGTCCCCTGAATATGCAAAATTCATATATCTGTTGAGTTTGTTTCAAATTCTGACACAGTTTGGTGTCTAGGTGGTCAGGTTACAATTTGACGGTCATAAGGTCAAATCGCCAAAACATATCAACGATTACAAACCGGCACCAAATTAACAGAATGGTACATATGTTGTACAGAAAAAGAAAAAAAGAGTAGATAAGGAAAGAGAAGTGAAAGGGTGAGTCACAAAGTCATCAGACGACCAAGTACCCGTGTTTAACGATAGTATTATGTGTCGGTACTCCGTCGTGTAAAAACACATGATACTATACAATAAAAAATGAAGTCAACATCAGGCTTATAAATTGTCCGCAAATATGTGAATACAAAAGTGTAAACATGATAAGAAATCAGAAAATAAACCATAAATTCCGCCCGAAGTGTTTTGACCTCAAACAGTGCGCTATAACTAAAGGGAATTTGTCAATGCCAGGAAGACGTAAGTTAGTTTATCGTCCCAGCTAACGTCCTGATAAACATCGCACGGAAAAATTTCTCATGTGAACAAATTAAATTGGATTTCTACACGAAGAAAGGTGTATTTCACGTAATTTATTCACATTTATTTGAAAAAAGTATTTTGTTACATTTATGTTGAATTCCGGATTGGTATATGAATTAAGTACTATAAGATTCCAGCCTGAACACTAAGACAGGGTTCTCTAGTTGGTCTTTGAGTAATCCCGCTCTGGTTTAATATAATTAATTAATTAAAATTAAGTGTAACACAATGGAAATAATTATTTAGCATTTATTTATTTCGCAGGATCTATTTTTAATATTGTTAGTTTTTTTTATTTGTACAATTATCTATGAAAATATCTGAATTTGTCACCAGCGATCATGAGTTTTCTAAAGGCAGTGTGTGTGTGTATGTGTGCATTATCAAATCACACATTTTACAAAGACTGACAGCGAGAAAATTGTTCGATTTACTGATACAAA
>JWHW01052112.1:11147-53564 GCA_000931545.1 Papilio glaucus | reverse complement strand
CCAGCCGCCCTCGCCGCCCTCGCTGCCCTCGCCCGTCCTGACACACTCTGCGCAGGGCGCTGCCGAAAGCGCTCCGTGTTAGTCGTTCGACTAAATATAGTGCAATTCATATTTTTAAATTGTTTCGTTCTTATCGCTTATGTTTTAAACAAATTTAAATTTAATCTACCATAACTTTTAATATTATCCTTATTAAATAAAAATTATTTGTCATTTAATATCTAAAAGATCACAAAAATACTTTCTTTATTTCTTCTCATTCTTTATTATTTATTAATTTGTATATGTATTGTAATTACATAACAATTTATTTTAACTAACCAGTTAAGATCATGTTCAGTTTTATTATGGCTAAACAAATGACATTACGCTACAAATAAATCATACAAATGAAAAAAGAATTGTCAATTTGTTTTAAACCACTTTGAGAAAAAAGTTGCATTCAAATGTGTCGTATGAAATCTACATCTGAAATATAGTGGGCGTCCCTACGTACTACGCCTGCGCGGTACAGCGCAGCCTTAGGACGGCGCACGGACCTAGCCGACCTAGGTCGGGACTCGTCGCTCCTTATTGCCAAACGTCTCAACACAAATGTGCATTTAATGTTCACAATCACTATTACTCTCACTTTTTATTAATATTCTCTTACATATGTACATATATACTAATATCAAACGCGAGTAAAGCTGTTTTACTCTCAAAACAATTTATACATATTTTTATTACACTTAAATAACATATTTGTTTATAATAAATTAACTTTGCGGTCCGTAGATTAAATACGCAAAAAATCACACCAGTACTTCAGAGACGTCGACAGAGGTTATAACCATAAATCGATATGTATTGTTTATATATCTCTCAATTTTTACACATGCAATTCTTAAGTATATTGTCTTTTACTACTTATTACTTTAGGTGCTTTTTTTTCGATATTATTTCGTCTTAAACGTCTTCCGTTTTTTTTTTTATTTCCAACCAATACATACAACATGATTTTCAAATAAATTACAATATCGGCTATTATATCAAGCTTTTTTCTTAACAACTTAAAGCATAGAATGCTATTTAAGAACCGCATTTCTTCAAAATTTTATTACAAGCTATGACACCCATTTCCTCCATCCATATAAGAGGTGGAGTATTTTGTCACCAGTAAACTCGAGTTACTATATCACGCATACGTAATATAACTAAGGTACGCATTTCATATTCGTATTACGTAAGGGCGTTCCCCGTCAAGATACCTTGTTATACTAGTCAGGTTTAAGTTACAGCATTACATGATTTGCGTTTAAAACCTTCATGAAGAATCAGCATCATTCAGTAGAAATATATAAGTTAAAGGTATCTTATATACATTATTATACAGGTATGATCCCGATATACTCCGAAAACGCTGAACCGATTTCGATGAAATTTTCAGGAAATGATCCTGTGAAGTTTGGTAGCGATCTGCGCAACATAATTAATGCTACACGGGCAAAGCCGGGACCGATCACTATTAACTTATTAATGACTTATTGGTTTTGGCTGCTACATTAAATTTTAAATTCATTTAACGTAGAATGCTAATTGATACTTACTATAAAATTTGACCTGACCAGAGTGACCTGAGCAAAGCGGTTAGAGTACCTATCTGTAACACTGTGGGTCCTCATTTCGATTCCAGCCAAAGGAGAATTTTCGTAAAAAAAAACATATTTGTTCGGGCCTGTGATTTTTGTTTGAATGTGCCTTGATTAGTTTGGTAAAATTTTATAGAAAATATATTACCTTAAACTACCACAGCGGTGTTGAAATAAGCACATGAGATTATTTGTATTGCAATTTTTAACTATATTCAACTTTGCTTTTGTTTAAAAAAGAAAATAAAAAGGACCGTCCGACAATATAACAAAGGTTTTATAAAACGGGGAGGCTTCTATTGAAAGTAAATGAATGTCCGCAACATAAAGAAGAGCGGGAACAAAATGTCCACAGCTTTATGTGAAAAGTTGGACGACGTTAATGATTAAAATACCTTCGATATAACGGTTTATTCTACTTGTGAATTTGTTTTACAATATGTGTGATATAGAGACATACATTAACAACTACCAATAAGAGGGAAGGAGATGAAGAGGGTGATTCGTTTAGATGATTCGATTCCACTAAATAAACTTTGCTTCAGATTTCATCAAGTGAAGATTCAGATCAAGTGATTTAAATTTCAAGTGATCATAGTGGAATATACCTTTTTAACAACCAAATTATTTGTACGTCAGTTTAGATAGGGATAGGATTTAGGGGGTCGGACGCTTGGGGGATTGGGATTCCAGCAGCAGTATTGAAGTCATTCCACGTCTGTTAGCGCTGCGTGACTCATGATTGTGGTTTAAGAGGTACCGGGGACACGTATTATACCACACAGAACTGTGCACAGATTTAAAGAAGTCGTTATTTGGTATGGCTACTTAAGTGCAAGGCTTATAGTGTTTAATCCTCTTCGAACACGAAAACAATGTACTTTAATCGTAGGATTTCTGGACTTAAATCTGCTCTATTTGTCAGAGAAAATCGATTGTAGCGCACTTGAACAAACGTTCAGTATCGTTTCGTTGTCGACGGCACTTTACTAAACTGAAGCTACTGGAGATAAAATTGTAACCAAAATATTTATTATGTATATTTTATATATAGTATCAAACTGAAGAAATACTTATCACTATACCTTGTTTCACAGCAAGATAGAGTTTTTGTAAACAAACATATAAACGTATATTACAACATACAAATACATGGCGGCCATTATTTTATACTTCCATCGGAAATGTTGTAGTTTTGTGGAAATCGTGAGATAAAATGAAAGAAATTGTATAATATGGATACCATATGTTATAAGGTAATATGGGAAAAAGTTATTGTTTTTCGAAAATATTTTCGAACTTAGAAAATTCCTTCTTTTTGTGCAAGCAAGGTGTACACAAAAAAGTTCAGTTAAAACACAAAAGGTTAACGTATATGAAAGTCACACTTTATTGTGTTTACTATGCACAAAAACACACACAGACAGACCTGTCCCACGGGGTTTTCCTAGTAATTTCAAGCGGATTACTCAACGCGCCGTTTCACAGTTGACTTTTAGCGACCTCGGGCAAAAGCTAACACTTGGCTCTAAGCCCTTGCGAATGCAAATGCCTCGCAGTGAATATTTTAATAAGTCAATATTTAAAACCAAACGTTACATAAAAGGCACCAGTTTTTTTTATGTCTACATTTTAAATGGCAGGGCACATGCCTGACGTGCGACCCACGAGTCGCCCTTAAAGTAAAAGGGAATGTTTATTATCTTGGGTAATGTATGGATTATTTAATTATTATTTGCGGTTAAAGGATTAGATAACAAGAGAATACATGCGGCAGAAATACGAATGTTGAGATCTTGGGTAACACAAATTAATAAGGTACGCAACGGCTATATAAGGGGAAGCCTAAAAGTATCAAAAGTTTACATTTTTTTTATAAATTAGGGAGTAAAGGGGTTCTGTTGTTATAATATGGAGAAGGAAGAATAGCATGTTACAAGGAGAGTTTTAGATATGAATGTGAAGGGATATGCTGGGGGTCGTAGACTTAACAAAAGCTGAATGGATTGCGTGAAGGATAAGGTGAGCAAGATAGGATGACTTCTATGATGGCAGTAGAAAGGCGTGAAAGAAGGAGACGTGTTATGCCCACCCCGCTTAAAGTGTGATTGTGAACTTCGTCAGTTTATAATTGGACTAGGCATATTACAAACTGTGTGACAGTTGATTTGTGCATTTATTTTATTGTTTTAGTAATTTTAAATAAAATAAAAAGGGTTTTCTAACGGTTCCAATTGAAGAACTTTGTGTTAAGCATTTACGAAAGCGAACCCGTCTTAATTGCATCGGCAATGAATTCTGCAAGCGAGAAAGGCGATTCATTTCCAAGTAGCAAAAGTTACAACGTACGTTCGAAAAGTCCGATAATTACCAAGTTAGTTCAAAGTTAAGCGAATACTGAATCACGTCGGCGCATCGTTAATGCGGAGCGGGCAAGTTAAACACTCCTCGTTAAATATTCACGCGCCTGAAACACGCTTCGTACTAACGTGTTTCACGAACTTTAAAATGTTAGATGCTTCCTGAATTACTCAAAATGCTGTTATTTTGTTGTCAAACGAACTAGTTGTTCAACTGACTAACTACACTGACCACCACTTGTACAAATCCCCAACGATTTTGTTATTGCTATAGATATGTTCTATGCTTTGTGTGGGAAACCTGAGAGTAGATAAGAAATAATATTAATATAAATTTCATCGAAATTCAGTCGCGATGCATTTATTTATTTAAAGAGACGAGATAATTTATTTAAAGTGAGAGATAAAGGTACCACAAAATATAAAAATAAACACTAATGTTTCCCACAAATCGTCTTATTGAGAATAATTTGGATTAAATCTATTTATCAACATTGTGGTTGAATTAAGAACTTAAAAATATACACTAAAAGCTAAAAGACGAAACGAAAAAAAAATATGAACACAGGGAAAGAAGTAAGAGAAAGAATAAAAATTCTAATAAAAAGAAGGGAGCTTTCCCATTTACAAAACCATATTATTCCCTTTCATTCCGAACGGAGTTCCCGTGGCCATTAATACCGCTGTTGGCGAACACCGCGTTTTGAGTCGATGCGATTCTGGCATAATTGGACTTCGTTCGGTCGTCCACAGAGTCGAATATGTCACATGTCAAAAAAGGCATGCGACTTCCTTTTTATTATTTGGACGAGCACCAACAAAGTACTATTTAAAAATTCATGGGATAATAATGATAATAATAATGGATTGGAAAATCGAAAGTGTGATTAATAGTTAAAAAACTGACTATGTCTGATTTTTGAAAGACTTCTCAAATTTCTATTCAACTAACACTACCCTCAAGTTAAAAGTTATGCCAAATTGATTACAGTTTTTAAGAAAGATAAAAAAAATTGATCATTCGTGTAGCTCAAAAGAAATGTGGTCTGCCATTTATGCAGTTGTCTAGCTATTTATCCGTTGTCAACAAGATCTACTTTATTAAAATGTATGAAAAACTAGTGTCCTTTTTTGCGAAACTTATTTTCGTATTTCGAGTGTATTTCGTAATCGCAACTGGGGTAGGATAAAGTCGACATCACGCCTTGACCCACATCGATTCGGCGACATCTGCATTCGACACTCGGCGGATCAGGTCTTAAAAGTCGATCGGGGATGCAAAATATCTTATGTAACTTGTTCATGCCGCACTACACAGCCGTGTAAGTGTTTAAAAAAATAGCACAAAAAAGGAAATTACAACACATTTTTAAAAGTGTAAAAATAAACAGAAATTGATATGAAAGTAGTATGAATTTAATATAAACTAGGTTCATGTAACAGGTGACGAAACTTTCGCAGTCTTGGCAATCGAACCAACTATTATGATGATACATATGCATGATACATATCTTTTGTAATGTATCAGTAGTAAAATGTATACTTTTGTTTACATATTACAGGTCGTCACGGCAATACCACACAGAGGCGAATTACCTTAAATATAATACTGAACAGTGGTAGAGACCGCAACATCAGTTGCACAAATGGGTCGGCTCGATCAGACGTAGAAGTATTCTGCTCTTCGTCTGATGAGTAGGGCCCTAATCCTAGTTTTTCTCCTTCCTATTCTTTTCTAATAATATTATCATAGTTGTTTATTTTCAGACAATGCCCATTGTGCTAATAATAATCCGTGATATAATATTAACCAATTATTATAACGTATTTAAGTAACAGATGATGTTTTATAGTTCATAAGTAGACACTTTAACAAAAAGATTAGAGCCCTTTAGCGATCTGTCACTTCACCTCGGTGTACCCGTAAATGCCTTCTCGAGACAAACAAGGACATTCCAGTCGTGGATCAAACTATGCCTAATATAAATAAATGTATCGGAATCAATGCCGTGATATAAATGTAGAGTTGAGGACATAGTGTAGAAAATAAAAGCGAACAAATGGTTTTGTTTCCATTACGTATATGTATAATTCATTGTGCACGTCAGTAGTACTGGCCGGAAGCCAAACGCAACAGTTAGTTACGATGCACCGACAATATTGCTTCTTCGTCCTGCGGCAATAATATTGCTCGGCGACTGCCATTTCCCCGCTAGATTTCACCCTGATGAGATTGCATTTGGGTCGCTATTGTGGGATTGTCTTTATATCACATTTTACCGCTATATTCTTAAATATGTTTAAGATTAAATTTTCAAATGACGCACATGCACAAATCTTTTATTTCATTTCAAAATTGTTGAGTTTTCCCTTGAGTTTAATCAGTTTCGTATTTGGATTTAGTGGGTTACTTATAACAGATTTACTAGAAAAGGTAAAATACTTCGCGGTTTGACAATTTTAAGTTTTTAATGCCACCATCAGAATTCAATACTATTCTGTCGCGATCGTTAATTACATTTCTTCATGCATTTTTTCTTAAATCTGATTTAGTTATATTCGAAAACGCGAGTAGCCGCGCAGCCAAATACACATTCAACATAGTAATATGTGTATGTACTATACTACAACAAGTGTAATTACCCATAAATATATATTTTCTACTCTCTGTACTCAATGAAGAACGCCATTAAGTACCGCAATTTTTATTATTTTTTCAATAGGCTTGTGAACGTTGACTTGTCGTGATTTTTACAATGAAAATGTGTTTGTTCGTATTCATTATTAATATGTATATGATAACCCCAATGGTTACAAAAAAATCATTATAATATCCATAACTGAAATTAAAAATCTAAACACCATTTTGTTTCCAAACGCTTAATCATAATTAAACGATAAAGAAAAAATTCAAATAAATTATGTAATGAAATGCAAAATTCATAACTCACTCACCTCGCGTGAAAATGATTTTTTCTCTTTGCGTATAGTTATCAAGTGCCGGCTGGTCCCCGGCGGCGGGGCGCAAAGCCGGAAGTACTCAGAGCCACGGTTATTAAAATGCACACGACGAAGACTTTTTAATAACTACTCGTATAAAAGAAATATGAAATGGTTTCACTTAAGAATTGTATTTTTAATTTTTACTTTTGTAGACAGGCTCGAGTATATGATCAAAGATGTTTTTATGGAACAACGTAGCAAATGAGCAAGTAGTTCACCGGATTAGGTGACGGATGCCATTAAGCATCTGCACTAAACTAATGAGTTGCAAGTGCATTGCCTACCTTTAATTAACAGAGGAGGGTAAAAACAGGAAAAAAGATATTTCCTTTTTCCTATCCATCCCCTCCTCCGTGAAACCCTTTTCCACCATCCCGTCCTTATTAGATAATGGTAGAAGGGGGAACAGGACTAGAATTAGGCCTACGGCACCTCACTCATCAGACGAAACGCAGAATAGTACTTCTACTTCAGCCTGTCTTCTGTGAGGTCGTAGTATTTTACTGGTCGCACCAGCCCATTCGTGCAAAAGATGTTGTTGTTGCGGGCTCTGCCGCTGTTTCCACGGTACAACTTATAACCCGTCAACACCACCCTTAGAAGTTCAGACCACAAAGTTATTTATGATGTCGTTGCAGCCGAAACTGTATAGGACTGCATATTATTATCATTTTTATTCCAGTGTTTCAGGACTGATTCCACAGCTAAATTGCCTTTTATAGACATGGATTTACGATTTCTTTATACTTCACTCACCGTCTGGTGGCATTCTTCCACAAACAGGTCTTCTTTTGAAGGAACCGGTCTCTCGAAAGCGCTGCCAGATCCTTTGAACTACGTACATACGTACTTTAACCCTTCCGCACCAGTCTACGCACATGACAACCGAAATGTCAAAATAACATATGTACTAAAGTGAACCTTATAGCGTGATGAGTCATTTTAGTCTCTGACGTACGAAGCACTGGCTGTAACCATATTCGAGAAGCGCAATAATTGTGATGGCTTTTATCACTTTACCGTTTTTGGGACCACTAAACTGGAATTACAAAACTTAAAAAAAAATAAAGTTGATATTAACTTTCGCTAATTAGCGTCACAAAATGTTCATAAAAATCGTTTTCTCTAAAAACATGCACGTCAAAAATTTTAATCCGGGACGTTAATTTTTAAACACCACGACGTAAGTGGCCAGTACCACAGGTTAAAATGATTAAAACCTTTTTCGTAATTTATTTGTTGCTGGATACATTAAAACTGCGCTTTTTTGCAAAGTTTTTTATTTATTTATTAACATCAACACAACACCGTTACAGAATAGTTCCAATAAAATATTACATGTACTTCATATTATAATTTAAAATATAAATAAAAATAAGTATAAAAAATATAAGTGGAAACATAACATAAAAAAGCTATTCAAACAAATACGTAATAAGAACACTGCACTAAAACTGCTAAACACTTACTGTGGGTTAACACTGCCGAAAACATTCACATAAAACCATCAAATAAGATCACAGAAAAGACTCTTTACGTATTTATTTTTGTGTTACTGCTTTAGAAATGTATGTCCGAGATACTCTGAGCGGGAAAAACATAGATTACTAACCGCGGGTTTACACCGCCGGAAACATTCACATAAAACATATTGTAATCTCAGTTTCTTTTAGAAAGAAACAAAGCTTACATCGACATGATTTTAGGCGTGTGGAAACCCACGGTTAAATGAGCCTGTGTTACTTCGAGGAGAAGATGTCTTAAAGCTGGATCAAAAGGCTGCAAAGCAAGGAAGGCGGCGTAGGTAGTAGGTTTAACAGTGGTAGAGCCCGCAAGAACAACATCTGTTGCACGAATGGGCCGACTCGACCGGTGAAATACCACGACCTCACAGAAAACAGGCGTGAAGTAGAAGTATTCTGCGTTTCGTCTGATGAGTGAGGTGCCGGAGTCCTAATTTCAGTCCTCTTCTCCTTCCCACCCTTTCCTCATCAGGATGGGATGGGAACGGGAAGAGGATTGGACGGGGAGGGGTTAACGGGGAAAAGGAAATATCCTTATTCCTGTTTATGTCCTAATTCCTCCTCTGTCCATTAAAGGTAGGCAACGCATCTGCAACACATTTGCGGATGTCTATGGGTAGCGTTCACTTAACATCAGGTGATCCGCTCGCTCGTTTGCCACCTTATCCCATAAAAAAAAAAAGGTGTCGGGACATAATAAAAAAAATTGGTTGAAGTGGACATTCAAATGATGGGATTTGATAGTGGACGATTGGTTTAATGTGCAATGGTAAGGCGAATCTAAGTGAGGTATTGTTATTTATGCTACGTAAAATTTTAAAACAAGAGTCGATGACCTAATAATCTCATTCTGTAAAGAGAATAATTAAATTTAAAATTAATGCTTGATTTCTTATTGAATTTGTCTTTGAAACACCGATGGAGGTGAAGCAGTGTTTTGAGACGGGTGACGATATCTCAAAACACTATAATGCAAAATACAAAGCATTATAATGCAAAATACACTGAGGTTCTGGAAACAGCACTAGCGGCACAGTTGGTGCTTTTTTACGGCTATAGAGACGCCGACGGCACGAAATCTTAGCGGAACAAGGCAACTTGTCAACTGGTTATTAAATTCAAATTGAATAAATTTGGTCTATTATGTAAAAAAATATTGTGTAAATATTTTTATTATTAAATTTATTTAGCCTCGATCAGTACACACGACGTCTACTGGACACGTTTGAAAAACAAAATAGTAAGAATGTTTCAAGCTGGTAACGTCTATTATCGATAATAGAAATTACCATGTACTGTTTGCAAATAAAAAGGTAGAATGATATTTATTTTATTACTTTATTAAAATAATTCATTTTCATCATCTTGATAATTTGATTCAGTTTTTGTTTACATTTGCAGTGCTAAAACACCCTAAAATTTACTTTACTGTTATATTAGTCTACGTTGCCGCTGAACTTACAAGAGAATGTAAACTGTTGGTATTCATTAGGATTTTATCTCAATAAAAAATTAAACAAGACATTTTTTTATGGAAGAAGGTGGCAAACGAGCAAGCGTATCACCTGAGGAAAAAGGATATTTCTTTTTCCCCGTTAACCCTTCTCCGTCCAATCCTCTACCCGTTCCCATCCTATCCTTATGAGGCACGGATGGGAAGGGAAAGTGGGCTTAAATTACGCCTCCGGCACCTTACTCATCGGACGAAACGCAGAGTACTTCTACTTCACGCCTGTTTTCTGTGAGGTCATGGTATTACACCCGTCGAGCAGGCCCATTCGAGCTGTTGCTCGATATAGTAGCAGACTGCCATTGTACGTTAAAATTGACAATCTTTTGTAAACAGTTACTTTTCGGTATTTTCATTCGAGAATTATTGCTACTAAGCTAATTTATTGTAAATATTTTTAAGAAAACAATCTAAACAGTGAAATCTGGGGGACGAATGGACCGATTATGCTATGTAAGTACCACAGAAGACAGGTGTGAAGTACTTATATTTTTCGCTCAATGTGTGCTGACCAGGGTCCCACCTATATAAAGGTATATAGAGGCGCATCTGTGATTCCAGCGGTTTCTACGGATGGGACAAATATTAGGGTGGAGTAATAAAATATAAATAAAAAAAAATCAAATTATTATGTATTTATTTTGACAAAATGATAATTGAGAGATTGCCAATTTAATTAGGCCCCAAGATGAAAAAGCAAGGATTCTTTTTTTTGTGAACGGTACAGTAAGTGGTGACAATATCTTTACATTGCAAATCGAGTCTTACGACCGGTTTCTGAAAGGCTGATCAACGGAAAAATAGGCTAGCTAACTTCAAAACGTACTATCAAATGTCATTTGAGTTGCTAGGGGAACGAACTTCACTTTTTTCTTTTTCTTTCAGAAACTCAAATCGACTTTTAAGGAGTGTCAGTTGAATAAAAATTTGAGAAACGTTTCAGGAACCGGGCGTTAATATTCAGAACGTAAAATCAAAATTTATTTTCCATTCAACACTGACTACTAATAGACATTTACTGTATAAATCAAAATCGAATTAAAAGTTTACTTGAAAAGGATAACGACAACCAACCAACGACAATTTACACATTTGTGTATAGAGTGTAAAAAACTACAACTGGAACTATAAATATTTATAGATCAGTTGTATTTTTTTTTTCATATTGTCAAAATTTCTCCCCCTCTTTGAAAGTACACGCATACAATATCTTCGCAAACAAAGATTTTAACAAACCAAATTATTTGTCAAAGAAACGGGAAGAGTCTAGTGTCGTAAGCCGGTTCTACTAGTTATATATGTACATTAGTGTACAAAAATAGTAAATATTGGACATTAAAAACAAAAGATTCTATAGACCCGTGACAAATATGTGATTGACGTGATTTTCTAGTTTTTAATTGAGCAAAATTTAATTTAATTTATAGCAACCATTTTTATCGATATTTACGACCAATGTCATTTATTAAGCAAATTAAGAAAATTATTTGATATAAAAAAAACGATTTAAAGCATAATATGGGTCTTGTTCGAAATAAAATTTGAACAATAATAATAATACTTATTTATACTTTTCTATATAAAAATATTGTATGCGTGTAGACTCAATTTTGGCAAGATTGTATAAGAAGTCACATCAATTTACATCTTAATTAATTTAAAACATCAATATTACAAGATATAACATAGTAAATCGATATCTACCAAATAACTTGAGTTCTGTTTTGAACAACTAGTTTCTTAATTTTTTCTTAAATTAAATATAACCCTAACATTAATTCTAGAAATACCTACAATTTAGTAAAGCAGGTAAATTATTGGATCACAATAACAATTACACACCAAGAAATGTTTAATTATAAATTACATAGTGAGATGATCGTTAGCAAATATATTTCAAGGGAATCACGGACATATTACCTTCCTTTTTTCCTTAAGGTTTAAAATCCTAATATTATAAAACTATGTGACTATTTTAATGTCTGTAGTTATATTGTATACGGTCAGGGAACGCAAATAAAATATGGAAGCATTCTTATCGCTCCTAAATGCTAAAACGAAAACTGTACCGCACGCAATTTTGGATCTTTCATGACTAATGATAGGTGTGGACGTTGAGCGGAGTTTTCTTTGACAACTTCAGCCCAGCAGATTGTCACAAGTGATCAATTCACGCACCAAGAATGCCGTTAGCCCGCTGCTTAGCCAATAAGCGACGCGCGTTGGTAACAGAGCCAATCATTACTTCTCGATGGTAATAGAGAACAAACTAGCTGTGTAAAGAAAACAATGGTCGTTAGCCGTTTATTGGAGAGAATTTTGTTTGACGTTACTCTTCTATTTTTTATTCGTTCACTGTATTACCGTACAACTTGACGCATATATTAATGTACGTGTATTAAATGTGGTTAAGTAAGTAAGGTTTACACAGAACTTACTACAACCAGGTTGATCAATTTCACATGACATGTGTGCCATCAACGAAATTTAACTTGAAAATCTTTCAATATGTACATGAACGAAAATTAAAGATATTTCAAGGTATGTATATATCTCTTGAATTTAATGGACAAACATGCTAGCCATAAAATTAATAAATTCTATAATTTTAGTTTCAAACTCGGTCAGAAAATTCGCAGAAATCGGCGCATGGATTTCGGATATAATAAAACCATCAGAGGTTGTGTTGCAGAGGTGTATCCACCAACTATCTTTCAGCTTTTTATAAGTGTAAATGTGACCTATTTAAACCTTTAATTATAACAACATTTATGCATGAAGTTTAACAACACCTAGCACGTACATTACACATTATTTATAGAATAAAGTCAAACACGAGCGGTATAAGCATGAAACCGTTGTAGTAGAATATATATTTCTCTCTTTATTACATGTATTATTCGACATATAATAATTAAACAGCCTTGTTTATTTCATAATACGCATCATACATAATACGCTAGCATTTGAACCTTACATAGATGACATGAACATATATACTATATTTTTGTGACCATCTAACATATGGGTCGGCACGTAGTTTAAAGTCAGGTCCGGATAAAATAAAAAAAACACACACCAAAAAATATTGGTGACTTTCAAACGTATAAAAAATAAGGCTAGTTATATAAAAATATATTTAAATTAATGGCTGTTCGATTTTCCACCTTCCACGATCTAAATACGGACCGCGGCCCACAAGTTGCCGACCCCTGACTAAGATGACAGGCAAGATTGTTTACGTATAATTTTGTGGTGATGTTGAAATGTATGTCCGAGATACACTGAGCGGAAAAAACATAGATTAGTATTAAAATACTACTCAAACTAGTAATGGCTAACTCACGCGTAGTCCGGTGTATGTAGACTACTTTCGAGCCCGTCACTAAGGCGCTCAAACTAGTCGGTACATACTCTAGACTACACGTGACTTAGGTGGTTATTCAATTAGTTAACAAATAATATTGATAATAAATCGACACAAGTCATAGATATATAGAATGGTCTATCTTAGCAATATACCGTTTTTAAACAAGAGTACTATGTAAGTTAAGGATACTGAATGTGTAAATGGAGTTGTAACTTATGATTACAAGGAACCAATAACTACAGATCAGACATCTGTAAATTATCGTTATCCATTGAGCAAAAGTACCATATAGTCAAAGATCCGGCTTAAGGAATTTATACCCTCATCTGTTATTTGATCAGGACCGACTATAACATTGACAGGATATACGTACACTGATAAGTCTCAAGCTAAATCTGACACTAACACACTAAAAACAAAATTAGGTTGAACCCTTGCGTAACTCGCCGTTGGCAATTCCAGACCTTTAACAGAATGTGAGACTCGAACTCGATTTGATGAATTAAGGGATTCGACCTGAGTGCAAATCCATCCAGCAATTAATAATACAAAATTGATATAGGTCATAAGGTAACACAGTTTTTTCATAGAGAAAGATAGAGAGAAACCTTGTATCACAAGAAGTTTATACGCCAGTGGAAAGCCAGGGTAAGGCGGGGTGGGTTTGCCGAGTCAGCTAGTGTTGTATAAATGGTAGATCATGTCATCGCATTAAGAACTATTTTCTCGAATCTGATGTATTCCTCCATTGTATATACCTACGATCGAATCGATTCCTAGAAGATTGTGTACAGTTTGTGGACTGACAATCGAAAAAGAATCAATCGAATACAATAGTAATTATTTACTAATGTAATGTACTGTGTAATCCATTGTTGCAGTTGTTCTCGATACATAGTTATAATTAATCGATACATTGTTGCATAATATCGATACATCGTTACGAAAAATCGATTAGTAATCGAGCGCCCATTCGTTATCTTGCAGGAAAGCATCGACCACCTCCTTCATCGTAAAGTTGGGTATTAGCTGATCGGCTGTCAGTTTGACGCGCGTCACCGGATCAAAGTGACCGACTCTCTGGAATTATTCGTTTGAAATTATTAGTACAGTAGTAGTTAGGTATAACAAATATAGTATAGGAATAACAAACACAATTAATACATAGTACATATCACAAGCCAATAAAAGTCCACTATTGTTATAAGCATATTACTCGTACACGCAATGACACCGATGAATGTAAACTTCGTCAGTTTATATCGGACTAGGCTTACTGTGAACTATCAGCAAAATGTGAACTGTCACTGAGAATTTGACGTATAAAAAGCAACAAAACTATTTTATATTTGATAAACATAAATACTAGCTCATGCCCATAACCCAGAGGGGTAGGCAGAGATCATGGATTTCCATTTGGCGCGATCCTGGCACTCCTCTCTCGCTCGTCGGTTATGGGTGCTTCTTATATCGCCCTTTTTTAATAAGCTAAACTGTCGAGAATTGATAAGTTATATTATGAATGATTCGTTCCGCTGACAATTTGCTGACAGTTCATAATATAGCTAGTCCAATTATAAACTGACGAAGTTCTGTCGATGCTACATGTAATGCGTAATGTCTATTCAAAGTCGATTTGTTAAATTTATTTCAAATCTAAAATGACGTTACTCATTTTTTAAACACATTGAACATAATATGTATCATGTTTTATAGAAAATTATAGCAAATTATAGCTGTAATTATTCTTGACCTTATTAATATATAGACTCAACAAACCTCAAGATGCTCTTCTATGTCTTTCTTTTCATATGTTATCCCGCTTGGAGTAATAACGGGCTCATTGAGAATTTCAAAACTAATTTTTCCACACAAATAATCTGGGACATCTCGTTTCTGTAATTATAATAAAAAAAAACAATAAAATTTTCATTATTAGTTGTAGAGCATCCCATATAATGAACATTGCAAACTAGACAAAAGGGGTAACATTTAGCTCAACATATGTTTGAAGGCATTGATGGATAAACAGTCATCATTGATGGATAAATTTAATCAAGTATTAATGTTGTACCACAATTTGGGTTCTGGAAAGAATTACTAAGCTTCCATAAAAAATCATCTTTCATCAATCTTAATTAAATGGAGAGACGATGTTGTCTCATTTTAAATACAACAAACAGTTTTTAGTTAGTTTTTATTAAATAGTTAATGGTCAAAGTAAATGAAGGCTTTATAACATTAATAAAATTTACTCACCCTTCGCCGCTCATCCATTTTAGAAAATAAGTTATTGAGCTCGCTACTGTAATTATTCTAAAACAAAGACATATGGAATTAAAACCGTATTTTTAATAAATACAAATGCTTGACAAATTACTGGGCAAAGCTGAATAGTTTCGGCAGCCGAAACATCACAAACTCGAGAATCTCTTTTGAGTTTCACGCTAAGAATGAGGTGACAACAATCTCAACCCTGCTTCAATTCCCTTCTTTTTTTCTTTCGTAAGAACCTTCTCCAGACAATAACAAAAACAAAAAAAAATTGCAAAATCGGTCCAGCCGTTCACGCGTGATACCGTGACCAAGGGAAAGGGATTCATTTTTATATATACATATATAGTTTGGTCAACATTATGCAGAATGTACAGACAGACTTCTAGAACTTTTAGATGTACTTCAAATATATTATTGTCATTGCTTCATTCATCATGAAAAACATAATCATCCTACTAGGCCTTTAAAATAACATTATGAAGGTGCTTATCATTATCTTCTTAAGTTGTATTTATGACATAACTATATAACATTATTCTTGGTGATCTAATTAAAATATTAAAATACCGATACAATAATCAGATCAAAGTTTTAAGATGGGATAATAGATGGGATGGGATATAGCTACTAATTGGACCCAGCAGGTTTATTCTTGCATGGACATTGACTTGCCTGCTTTTGGGGGGTTCAACTTACGTTTTTTTCGTTATTCATCGAAATATTTTAAAAACCCCTCGGAACCCGATGGCAGCGCCATCTGCCGGGTCCAGTCTTTTTGGAGGAGTTCAGTAACATCCACACAGCAATAGTTACGATAGGGGATGAAAGTTTGTATGGAGAAGTAATTTGAATCCAATTTAAGTTGACCTTGGTTAAATTAAATTGCACGGCAGGGGAAACCACAGAGCTCAGTTTATCTAACATAAAATTGCATTGTAAAAACTTACACATTCTTCTTCAACTTTAGTGATTTTTGCATTAGCCTCTTCTTCATTTGAGTTTTCAATTTTTAACAATTCTATTCTACGCTGCATGTCTTCGTTTATTAGCCTGTCAAAATTATATGTTATGTATATCATATTATATAACAGAAGGGATTATCCCCTTTGTTTTATGAAAATTTGTAAGCAGAAATAATTTTAATCAATTGCAAGTTGACCTCAAAAGTATATGATCAATCATATTAAATAGAGTCTCAACTGAGGCTGGACAATTGTCAGTCAAATTAAATTGCATTGCGGGTAAAACCATGGGGTTCAGCTTGTAAACAATGACAACAGATTATAAACTCTTACTATTTTCACAACAAATTATTTTTTTTCATATTTACCTATTTAAATAAGTCTGCAGCTCAATCTCTTGAGATATCCTCTTTTCTTCCTGAACATTCCATCTCTTTTTCCTTGCTATACGAAGCTGTGCCGCAATGTCATCTCCAAAGTTCAGCTTTTGTTCTTTAGCCAAGTCATTTGCTATAAAAAGAGAGAACTTTTTTGAATAATTTGTGCAGCACTAGTGCTTTTACAAATCAGTCTGAATCATCTTATTGTGAGAATTTACACATTATATTAAGAACTATTTTCTATTGTTAGAAAATTAGATTAAAATGAGATGAAAAGAGTAAGGTAGGTTTAATAAAGTAAGTTCATTAAAATACATAAAGTAAGTAGGCCGAAGTGATAATGAACATTTGTTGTGCTAGCGATTTCAGATGGGGTGAAAATCTTGGAATGGGGACCACATGTGTGGGTATCCAATATATCCCTCCATACAGACGGACCAATTCCTCTTTGGTACAGCAGGCAGTCACTGGATGTGGAAAGCAGAGGACCATAATGCATACTGTGTAAGACATTGAGGTATGCCTGATTTGTCTAAGGGCAGTCCCTTACATACAGGCTGATAATGTAACAATGATGCTGATGACAAAATGGAAATGGGAGGAGTGCTTACTATATTATAGTCTTTGCTCTGCTTGAAATAGCTGCTGTCATTCTATTAATAGACTAATGTACGTTGCTTGAGCAGTAATAAATACATAAGCACTGTTATGTCATCTAAGTCTGTGCCACTTTCTTTTAAACATTGCACCTTTTTTACCTAACTTATAACAAACAATAAATAATAGTTTCAATTATTATGTTTTGTTTGTTACAATCATTGACCCATTAAGTCAACCTAGATAATAGCACTAGCATAGTCATTACAGTACCTAGGTATTACACAAATAAAATTAATTTGATTCCCAGCCAAGGAAAAATGTTTGTGGTATTTTTACACGACTGACCTCAAAGAAGATTATTAATGATTTTGGCATATGTATGTATGTATATCCGTTCCATTGACACCTAAACGGATTGACCGATTTTGAAGGGTGAGGAGTCATCAATTTTGTATTCTTCCCCAAAGTGTCATAGATAATATGATGATTGCTGATAATAATAAACACAGCTGGGTTTTTTCGTTTTTAAATTAACTATTACCACTCACCCTGAGGAAGGGCCCCAATGGGCTGGAAGCTAGTAGATACATACACCAGACTACACGCGAGTCATTATTTGATTTGTTTAACTTTCACTTGTTCAAGAAATAATTTCATTTTTAACTGGTGTAGATACTCTCCAAACAATAGGGATTGGTTCACCTCAAGTAATATTAAGAACCTAACAAGAGTACTTAATAGTGAATCTCCCCTACCTCCTCTGTGGAGACCTCTGCCTACCAACTCAACTCAATGGGAGTTTAAATTATTTTTTGTAATACAGACTGTGGTATGAGCATGTTAATTTTTTCCCAACTGACAGGATGTTTTTGCAGGTATGTATGTATGTATGTGCGTTTGAGGTGTGATTTGACTCATATTCATCACTGGAGTGTCAGATTATTTTCTTAACTAAATTATTGCTTGTTCAATTATCATTTTATTAAACTAAGATTTATTTCCAACAGTATATTTTATTTTGCATCTTTGAATGTTATGTAATTTAATTGACCTGTCTGGTGGGAATTAAAACTACACATAAACAATACTTCATTTAACATATAATTGGATCACACAAGCTTTGCAATATTGAATTGAATAAGTCAATGGTTTCTTTACTTGTGAGTGACATCACATACTTAAGATATAATTTACATCATTTATATATAAGTCATGTATAAATTTAATATGTTTATGTATGTTTAAAACTTTTTATTGTTACATTTTAATAACATTTACATAATGTAAATTTAATGTTTAATTATTCTTGATAGAAATCTATTTCCTACTAATCTGAATTACAATATGGAAATGTTGTTAAAGAAAATGAAATGAGATTGTCTTACACAAAGTGGCTATTGGTAATTTTATGATACATTAAAACCTGAAGATTAATCTAGTATGTCCTTATATTGCACTATCAACAGACATATAAACACTTTCTTGGGTTATAAATATATTAAAACTAATAAGCAGAAAGAAAGTTTGCCCTTTGTAGAGAAGACCATCAACTTTTATTTATAAAGCCATATTAAAGTTAATATAATGTCTTTAATATCTTATTTCTGTCAAACCAGAAATCTATTCAGAAAAGGGAAACGGAAGATCTGAATGCCAGTCAGTGATAAATAGTGAACACTGGTAGAATAAGGTTTAAGTTCATGCAATTATCCCAAGCAATTTTGACATCAGGCAGATCACCTGCTGTAAGAACTGAAGCCAAAACCTATAGAGTATGCACTAAGGTCATACTAGCACAGTATGACCTTAGTAGTGTTTAGGTTTGAAATTATTAACAATTTATTTTAATGGATTTATTTAAAAATAAAAAAAAAATTAACTTATTTAAAACTGGGTGTTAAATAAAACAAAAACCAACAGTAACATCTAGTTTAGAAATACTGCATAAAACAGTCAATCATTTTAGCTTATATACTTCCAGTAAATATCTTCTTCAGCAGTTAATAACAAAACATAAATAAGCAGGATTTCCATTCGCACACATTTCTTGCTTCTTCCACATTCATGCATCTACACATACAGGACTATCAGTTATAGGCTATTGTTAATGCAGTCTTTCTGTATGTCAACCTGGTAAAAATAAGTTTGTCTAGGACAACCCCTACCAACACTGGGAAGTGTAAGAACCTGTTTTTTTTTCGGTAGTTTAAATGAATATAGTAGTAATTCTTAAGTTACTAGAAAAAAGTTGGTGGTCTTATGGTTTGTTCCAAATCAAGGTGGAAATTTTGTAAACAAACAAATGTAACTCACCATAGCGGTCATTACACTTTTTATTTATATTTTAGCATAAATAAAGGTCAGGTTGAAAATAAATTTAAAGGTTTGTTTCCAGAATTTGTTTCCAAAATTCCTATCTTGGTTTTGAACAAACTATATACATTATTTCCTGTCACAAAATTTTTGTTTATGCACTCAATGTTGAAAGCAATGTAGACTTAAAATTCGTGAAATTGTGTAATTTAAGAAGAATACTTACCACGATGTAGATGTTTTATGGCCTCATCATAGCAGTCAAGTTCAACCAGTGCTTGACCGAGAAAAAAATGTCCTTTGACCTGGTTATTGTCAATGTCCAATGCACGTCGGCAGTCGTTGCATGTCGCCTCCCATCTCTTCATCTTCAAATGACATAGTGCACGGTTTGTGAAATATGTAGCCACTGATGGGTTTTTGATCTGAAACGTTTACGAATGTTGTAACAGTACTATTTCAGGGTACCACAACAAGCAACACAGCACAAACATCACTCACAATAGCCTTCGTATAGCAGTTCATAGCATCTTCGAATTTTCGTAAACTGAATAATCTATTTCCCTGCTCTTTTAATTCCTTGTCAGTAAGGTTAGCAGTCGAATACATATGCTTACTCATTTTTATGGATATTCTTCGCTTACTTATTACAAAATGATCATAAAGTTCATAATTTAAGACATATGCGTCTGCCCGTTATTATTGCGTACACATATACCACTACTACTACTATTCTGTAAAATATAGTCTGATATATTTTTCTTTCTAGAAAATAATTCAACTGAAATTGTCAGCACTCTACTTGACAGTTGACACTTGATTGACAGCTATAGACAATAATAATATTAATTTTATGACCTGGTAAACAACACAAACTACGTACTAATTTATTTAATAAAATGAAAATATGAAACACATATTTTTATACTTAAATTTAGATTTTTATAGTTATTGATTCCAATCCTATCCATACCTAAATACATGCAATTTTGACAAAAAGTTAATTCGCATTGCTACCTTCTTTTAGCTATCATGGTTGTGTGTCTGATTTTATCTTAATATAACTATAAAAAGACCAAGAATGAAATAAGGTTGATGAATAAAGTTATAGCTTTCAGTTTTATAAGATTTAATATTATGAAACACAGTCACAAAACTTACAAAACAAAAATCATAGAATAATATAATAAATTACAGTGTGATATTTTATAGTTTAGATATGTTTATGTTCATAGTAATTTGCATTAAAACTGCACATAATATGGACAAGTTTCACTTATGAGTAGAACAAAAGATACAAATCAGTACACAAGTGAAAGAGATATAATTCTAATGATTGCACTTCAAATGTTCCCTTGCGTTAGCACAATTTATTAGCATATTTTGGAAAAATAATTGAAACTTACAAAATAATCAAAATATCTTTGTATACTCAAATGTGACATGAGATCCCTTGGGTTTTATTTACCTTGGAACTTTATAATTCGTACACTATCGAAACATACGAGATGAAATTTTTGATACGAAAAAAAGTCTAAGGTATTACGGTACGACACGCTTGTGATTGCGCATGACGCATAATAAATGTCTTGAATTTGAGCCACAAGACGCGTGAGCCTTAAACATATCTGTACTATAAAATATTATTGGTTAAAATATATAAAAACATTTCCATTTTAGTTATTAACAATAACCAATAAGATTTTAAAACACGATTATTAAATTGGAGATTGATATGTTGCAATTTTCGATACTGGATACAAGCTTGAAAAGTCTTTACTCCACAAACTGAAACGTTTGGAGTCTTGTTCCTTTGTCACGTCGATGTCCCCAGTTAGCTTTATTTTAAAAGTAGCCGCTCTGTTCGCACAAAAATATTTATATATTGTAACTATTGAAACAATTTATTTACTGTTGCAATAAGGTAGTTTTACTTGGTAGTTAATAACATCCAGATATTACAGATTTTTCTGCGTAAGTATGTAGACCTTATGGGCTTATTTGTTTGTAGACCATAAATGGAGAGCCAAATTAGGAATTTTATTTCGTTATGAAATTTAATTATATTATGTCTCTTTAAATTAAAGGTTCGAATAGAACAATATTTACAAAAGGTCTTACTTACGATGTTGCCATTAGGAATTATCACTCTATTTCGCTTTTGTTTCTCTGATATATGATAATGATAATTGAAAACCAGGTTACTATTACTTATGCAATTTCGAGAGATTTGTTTACGTGTATTATATTGAGGATTTTGGAGATAAAGTAATGCATTTTTTAAAAAGTAAAACAACAATTGGAATAATTTACTTGACTGGAATTTTTATAGCTGCAGGGTCTTTAACGAGAGGCTTGTGAAGCGGTACTGTGATAATTTCATTTTTCAATGTAGGACATGGAAAATGTTGAAGGCCCATTGGGAGCTCGTCATCATCGTCGTCCTCCTGTAAAATAAATGAAAAGGATTTCCTATTATATTTTAAGTCTAATAATTTCAACAAAAAAACAATATTATCTTTCAATAATTATAAACCTTATCGATGAAGCGCCGGTTCATTGATCTCCTACAATAAATCAAATGCGCCTTGAAGTCAAGGTGACTCTCTTGTAAGAAATTGCTTTATCTCAAGCGTGCTACTTACGATGTAGGTCATCGGTCTCTCAAACCAGATAAGCGTGGCTAAAACATGTCACCTACATAGATGAATTTTGCGCTACTAACCATTGTCACACAATAGTCTTAGTATGAAACAGTGGTAAAACTTGATTGCTCCTTTATTTATAAGAAAAAAAAGTCTAAATGAAAAATAATGACTCACTTTAAAGAAAATGATAGATTGTCTTTAAGCGTATTTATTAAAACTCAATGAATTAAATTGAAATCATTACCACTTTCTTCTTATACTTGTTATATTGCTTGGACACATTTTTACACCATTTCCAAATATTTTCATCCGCCGCACCACGCCTTTCTAAACGCTCGTACACATCCGCCATGTTATTAATAGGTTTTGGAGTCTAAGCAACAAACAACAAAGCATATGATAATAAATAAGATTATATTCGATAAACTGAATTTACTTAGGAATTTGAATAAATTAATTTACTTTTTAAACAAATAATATATATAATAAGGATAGGCAACAGCATTTTTACCTAACGCGAAGTACACATATGTATGTGTATTTTATAAACTACTTCTACTACTTTAAGCAAGAAATCCATTTTTAACTTACAACATATTTACGTGGTTTATTCATCTTCTCTCTCAAGTGTCTGAAGGAGAAGTGTCCGGACTTTTGGCTGGCCCGTATGCTGGGTAGGCCATGTTTTGTCTTCACTGAGGGAATCAGACTCGGCGGCTGTGAACTGAAGCGGTCTATTTGGAAACCTGATTGCTCTAAGGTGTCCTCACTTTCGTTGTTTCGAAGCATTATTTCCTTAAAATACAATAGATTTTATTCAAATAAAACGCAGTAAAACAAAGTCACTTTCAAACCGTTTTAATTTTAAGTAATACATGAATGTGGACACAAATACTAATTTGTTGGTAATTAAATATTTGTAATTCAACAAAAAGTTACGTAAAGTTCGTAAAACCAGTTAAATAATTGTGTGACATCACAAAAACCAATACTTGAGTTGAAAAAAAAAGCATATCGCAAACAAACATTACTCGCAACTTTTCTAATTCCGTTTGAATCTTCTGTCTTGCAACAAGTTCTGCCTTTAGTTCGTCGATAAGATATGCCCAATACTTGTTCACTCTAGAATATTCAACTAACTGGGCTAAAGGTAATAAGGCTAAAATACGTTTTCCAATAGCAGATGGTAGCAGTTGCAGCTAAAATAAAATAATAACAAATTAAAATAGTTGCAGCTAAAATAAAATAATAACAAATTAAAATTAAATGGAACGGTTACAACTAGACAAAAAGTTGTAATGAACGGAATCATCTTACAAAAACTTCCAGCATGGAAAATGACAAACGAATGCGTGTGTTACCACGGACAACTGCTAGTTAATACACATCTTTAAACACATATATAGTATAAATATCTTATATAGTAACGTACAAAATCAACAGTTTCCATAGCTTCAGGCATTGGCCGGTCCACTTTCCAAATCCTCTTCTTTGTGCCATCATTAAAGGTTGTCTCTATTTCTTCCAATTTAAAGCTGTCACGAATCAATTTAATAGTTGCGTTCCAAATGACCATACATTCGTCTAACTGAAAATCAAAAGATATGCCCATAATGATATGGATTTCGACTACTAGCTCGTTAATAGTAGGCACGCGTCGCTTTTCACGTCAAGCACCATTCTACCGAGATCTTGGGACTATGTACCAACCTGGTAAATTTAAATAAAAAGGGAAAGAAAGAAGAAAAAAGCCTAAGCTGATGTTTTCGATTGAATCTACAAATTTATTCTTAAATAGATTTAAACTTAGCGTCCTTTCCCCTGTCCCATCTAAAGTCCAGCGTAACTGTATATGCCATCAGTGAAATTTAAATCGCAAAATAGTGAATATAATCTACCGCATGTGGACTACACTGTGTAGATTTTTTCTGAGCTGTTACAATTTATTGATCATTGAATCACGCACCTAGACAACGCATTTGTGACGTATTTTTCTGCGACATTCTTAAACAGCAGATGACGTATTCTGTGACGTTTGCCGTAAGACTCTTATGAAATTCTATAGTTAGTTATATTTTTTATAGAAAAAAAGTGGCAAACGAGCAATCGGTTCATCCGATTTTAAAGACTGCTATTCAAAGGCATCTGCAACTAGTTAATTAGCTGCAGTTGCGTTGGCTACCTTTAATGGACAGAGGAGGAGGGGACAAACGAAATAAAGAAAATTCCTACCCTCCTCCCGCGGTAAAATCCTAAAAGGACTAGTATTAGGACACGTCTGTGTTCTGTGAGGTCGTGGTATTTCACCGACGAAATCGGCCCATTCGTGCAACAGTTGTTGTAGTTGCGAGTGTATTCTGCTCACGTTAGTTTACAATTTTATAAAAAGCAAGAAAAAAGATAAAATATTTAAAAAATCGAATACAATATTAACAAGAAGTGACTTCACCGGTAGTGTAAGTAGCTGTAGTTATGTCGCTGTGTAGTGTCAGGGTCACGGAATTTGCTAAGGCATTTCCTATCTATACTAATATAATGAAACTGAAGAGTGTTTGAAAGCATTAATCAGGACCACCAATCGGATTTGAAAACTTTTTGTCCTTGACCGCCCAATGATTACAGAAGACGTAGGCTATTTAACATCACGCTCTGAACCTTGGGAGCCGAGCAGAGAGAAAAAGAAAAGCCGAGCGAGAAGGGTGTAATAGTAAGGGCGAGCTATATAACAAAGTACTCTAATTCTTTATTGTAGTGGTAAAGTCGTGGGGCACAGGTAGTTTGTTAAATACCCGACACCGAGAAACCCGTTACCGTGTGTCTACAGCGTTGCGTATTTTTTATGTTGGGTAAGTGAGTTTTAGTAATAAAGGACTTCAGCAACAAAGAACGTACAATACTATAAAACAGTTAAATACAGCATATTAGAAAATATATGACACGTATTCTCTATTAGGAACGTCAGCAGACTTGGCGTGCGTATTTTACGTGACAATACTTCCACTAAAAGGATTTGTCGTGAAGCTGTACAAAAAGTGAAATATTTTTACACCCATTTCGCGTGTCTGTCGGGATTGAACTATGAATGAAGTAATTTAACTAAATTATTTTTAAATGATTGCTATTATTAATATTATGTTAACTGTAAATTGAATTTATTGTTAGGCATTCGAGAGACAGTTAACTTTTATTTACTTAAAATATTAATTTAACTTTACCTTTTTTTGAGCTTTACCCATGCCGGTCACTTCAGTAGCATTAGGGACTTCTTTAATAGCACCAAGAGAATCGCCATTTTTGCGGCGAAGCGGGTCTTTTTTCTGTAAATATCATTAAATTTAAAAAGAGATATAAAAACATGAAGTAATTAAATATCTACAAAACACTCATAATAGTTTTATAATGTAAAAAAATTGTAATCAAGTAAAAAAATCGGGAAAAAATTGTTTTTCCAAAATAGAAAATATTAGTTTTGGGATATGATGTGCCGAATTATGACAGGCTTGTTCCCTTATACAGAACATTGACAGAGCCCGCAACAACTTCTGTTCCACGAATGCGCCTGCACCACCGGTGAAATACCACTACCTCAACAAAGGCTCTTGATTAGTGAGTAGCCGTAGGCCCAATTTCAGTCCTCTTCCCTTTCCCATCCTTACCTAATAAGGAAAGGCGAAGAGTAAATGAGAATGGCTTACACATAAAATATAGATATTTATAGAACTATTTAAGGTAAACATTCCCATTGTACAGTATATACGTAGAACTTTAACGGTTTTTGCAGCGCACACCAGAATAGCTCGCATATTGCGGAATTTTTTCTTCCTTACTTGACACTTATCGTGATATTTTCGGCAATTCACACAATATATTTATGTCGTATTTATAATATTAGTAGGAAGTAGGAAGATAAAAAGGCCGGTAGCGCATCTATAGTTCTAATATTGTGGATGTTCATGGGCGGCAGTAATCACTTAGGCAACCTGTTGCTCGTTTGCCCCTTTCACCTATAAAAAAAAAATGGAAGATGAGTGTTTATTTTTATGTAAAGTGATCATCTAATAGTATTCTACGACTAGCCATGATTATGAAAAACTTTAAAACGAGGAACCAGACCAGATTATGAGCTAGTTCCGCTGTCTGCGATGTCTTGCCGTGGTTAACCGTCTCTGCAACGACCACTGATTCTTTCAGGTTGTCGATCTCATATTCACGGTATCGATCATAGATCTTTTGCGCTCGCCGAAGGACCTGCCACAGCACAGGCCCGCCCGCTACTGCTACTAATTCCAGCAATGCCAGCGCTTGAGCTTCCTTTTAAACATTCAACATTCTAACGAATTGTTAACAATCATAGCCGTACAGCCCGCAACTACATCGGTTGAAAGAATGTGCTGGCTCGACCGATCAAATACCACGATCTCACCGAAGATAGGCGTGAAATAGAAGTTTTCGTCTGATGAGTGAGTTGTCAGAGGCCTAATCCTAATCGTCTTCCCTTTCCTTTCCTGTTATAATAAAGAAATGGATGGGAAGGGGAAGAGGACTTGACAAGGAGGGGATGGATGGATAAAAGAAATATCCTTCTTCTGTTTATCTTCTGTCCATTAAAGGTAGGTAACGCATCGGAAACCCGTTAGCTTATTACGGGTGCCTAGGTGTAGTGGTCACTTAATATCGGGTGAACCGCTTGTTTGTTTGCCATCGTCCTCAATAAAAAAATTGTTAATGTGAATGTGAGTTAGTTTGTTCGTTACGCTTTAACTCTTTAGCGACTTCAGCGATAATCATGAAAAAAATTCACATACGTCGTCAGGAGTATAGAAAATAACATATGTATGCTACCCTATTTCCCCAAAAAGAATTACCCCCAGGTATAGGAAAATAAAGAACTAATGAATATCGGCGTCAAGAGCTGGAGACAGAAAGCCCAAAGTAGAAACTACATGGAGAAATTTACTTGACCAGACCGAGGCCTAGGACAGTAGAGCGGCAGATGATTATGATTGGAAAATATTACCTAAAACAGAATGCCATGGTAAAACGACAATAATATATTTGTGATACTTTCTTATTTTGAAATACTATACAATATTTAGACTAATAACAATTCCTCGCTTCTGTGAACCCATTTAGTTGACAGTCGTGAGAGATTAGAGATAATAAAAGAATATACTTACTGGTTCTAAAGAAACAAACCACTTTCTATCATCCGTCATAACCTGTGTGAGAATGGACACAGGCACTGCAGTTCTGTTGTGATCGAATGGAGCTTGGTCGTAGCTGCTTAATACTTTACGTCTAAGAAAAAATGATTTTTATCATAAAGGTAATTTCAATAGTATGATTCTAGAGATGGTAATGTAGGAAAACTTTCTTTGGTATCGAGCTCTAGGAATAAACAAAAACAATTGAGTTGATTGCATGAATCAGATTAGTGGCTTACTAAAAAAGAGCGATATAAGGAGCATGTAGCTCGTCGGTTATGGGTGCTCCGTCGGTTGGGAAGAAGCGTGAGAGGTGTCGCGCCAAATGGAAATCCATGTTCTCTATATTTTTTTTTATTTTTTCTATTTATTTATTAAATTCACATGTGATTCGTAAAAAGGAAAAGGTCCAATCTTAATATTGAGAGTGAACATCGTATTCAATAATGGTAGAGGATCTTCTTGTTTCCAAAACACTAGGTATCAAAAAAAGTTTGTTTAAACCATACCTGCTTATAGAAAACACAGAATCTTTAGGTCGGCAGTTCCATATTGATTTCAACAATAAAGACAAGGTCCATGCACTCCGTACGTCTTCTAAAAGAGCCAATAAGTATAGTTTCTTGTTAACGAAAGAAATTCTTTCAAACCAGCTTTTTGTGACCTCTAAATGACTGTTAAACTCCTCATTATCTTCACAACTATACTCTGGAAATGTAATATTATAATTACAACAAGAGATTAATGAAAATGTCCTGGCGTAAAGTATCTAGTAAGAATTTCTGTCACACGAATGGGTTGGCTCGACCGGTCGACCTCACAGTAGACCGGCGTGAAGTAGAAGTATTCTACGTTTCGTCTGATGTGTGAGGTGGCGAAGGTCCAATTACAGTCTCTTTCCCTATCCCATCTTTTTTTGATAAGGTAAGGATGGTAAAGAGAAGAGGATTAGACGGGAGAGGGAATGGATAAGTAAAGGAAATACTCTTGTTACTGTTTATCCCTTCCTCTCTCTGATTAAATTTAGGCAACGCATCTGCAACTCATTAACTTGTTGCAGATGCCTATGAGAAGCGTTCATTTAATATCAGGTGAACGACTTGCTCCTTTGCCACCTTCTTCTATAAAGGCAAGGCAAGAGCATGAAAGTTATTCTTATTTTTTTATTTTGACAAGAACAAATCCAATATGTACGAAGGCAAAGTATGCCTTCGTACATATTGGATTTGTTCTTCACACACAGTTACATTCAACATATTCCCCATTATATCAGTGAACTAGTTTAGAATGCTCTCAGACCGCGATATGTCTTTTGTAAGCTTATTTAAGGTATAAGTAATAGATAAATAAAACGTCTACATCCCGTAGAACTGTGTCAGTGTTGGATCCTAGACTAAAATAGATTTGCGGTTTCTACTTTGTTAAATTCGTACTGTTCGAGACACGTGTAACTGGGTAAGATATTAGATGACAAAGGATCGGGTCTTAAATTCGGGGTTGCGGGTACATTAACGCGAGGAATCGCCCTCTAAAAAAAAATTTTGTGATTTTCCAATACATCCGCTTAACCGGTATCTATACTCGTAAAAATGACCTGCTCCCCTCTCGTCTTATTCAGTTTCATCATTCGATAGTCTGCCGTTCAACTTTCGAAATAATCACCCAAATGTTGGGTCTTTACGTTCGGGAGTTTAAATAACCAAATAATAAATCAAAATTTCATTTCAATTAACGTAAAAGTAGAAGACCAAACAACATTTTAAAGTATTACACAAGATTATTACTACATATACACACCACAACACAAATCCTCTAAAATAGACTCATTGATTGCATTTATCTTTGCAACTATTTCCACGAATGCCATTTTATCCAGTTGCTTTACAATCTCGAAGAAGAAAAATAATTATGTTTCTTTATAATGTTAAACTTCAACTTTTGTTTATGGACTCTAATATACTAATATAATGTTTACTATTATACTCTTGACTGCCGTTACCATTGTTACTGTCAAATGTCAACAACATTTATTCATACCAGCCAGTAACTAATTAAAATAAAGGCACTCGTCAATTGCCTTATATGTCCTATAATTAATCAAAGGAGCAAACAGAGTTAGACGATATAACAAAGAAAACACGGGAGATACTAGAAAACACGGGACCTTATACTGTAAGTTTTCTTTATATAGCGAACATCCCATTCTCTTCCCAGGACCCATTCCCTTGCCATGCATTTCTCCTCTATCCATAGTACCTTTAAACGAACAATTCTTGTATATATATATAGGTGTTTTGTCTATAATAAAGTCAAAATAATTAATGTGCGCCATCTTTTAATGGGTACTTGGCGATTTCAACGGCTAACTTACTGTTATATCATATTTTTGTTAGATGGCATATTATTTAAAAAAGAACACGATCTTTTTTTAAAGGACAGCTAGTGTTTCGTCTAGTATTCAAGACGATGCAGTATTCAAGAAATGTTATGGGTTACTTTTCTTATTATAACAGATCTTGATCGATAGATAGCGATGTTCATTTAAAATCATTTAATCTAAACGAAGTGAGAGAAAACTCGCACTAGGTGAGCCCTTTAATTTTAGTAGTCTAATCAATCTTTCAGAGATTTCAAATATTTTTTTGCAAATTATAGATTTCGGAATATGTCATATATATAATCTAGCTATTTGCGAAAAAAACTATGTGACACGTTTGGAGATACTTTTAAATTTAGACTTAATAAATAAAAATAAAAAAATAAATAAAAAAATTCAATACAATTTAATATACACGCATTACTGCAGTTACTGTTTAAATATTTAAAGTTATAGTTGAGTTAACTTTTAACAAATTACCTGAATATTATTTCATGGCCTTTATTCCTTTGACATTATAAGTTTGTAATAATAATTTACCATCCTCACCATCTTGATGGTTGGCATTCCACTACTGTGCGGTTTGCGCGTAATTTCCTGCCTCGCACAGCCGCGTTGTGGAGTGATCTGTCGCCCGCGGTATTTCCAAACCGATACGACTTAGGATCCTACAAGAAGCGAGCGTACTCCTTCCTTAAAGGCCGGCAACACGTCTGCAGTTTCTCTGGTGTTGCGGATGTTCATGGGCGGCGGTGATCACTTAGCTTTAAGCGACCCGTTGCTCGTTTGCCCCCTTATCATATAAAAAATCATAAATTGTAAGTGACAACCATTTATGTATGAATTAATAATTTCTATAGGTTTTTATACGGATCTGATCATTTTCGTGTTCAAAGTATAAGTTGGTCTTTTCAATTCGAGTCCAGGGTCAAATGTACAAAGGCAATTATTTAGTTAAAGTACACCGTGGTCAGTTTAAACTGGCCGACATTCTAGTTATGAATGTCTAACCGTGACGCGTTGCTGTCAGTTGTCAGTAGGCTACTGCCATGACGCGAGTTGGCACGCGAAACCATTTTCAGGTTGCAGTAAGACCGAAAAGTGCAGATTTCTGTCGTTTTATTTGTATACTATCTTTTGTTACGCTTTTAGCTATCGTTTACCTTATTATAAAAACGCCAATCGATTCATTAGACGATCCGTCTGATCAATTTTTAGTTAAAAACATACCAGCGACTTACACGAAACTGGAAGGTGTAGATCCAGAAGAAAGAGATGTATTTGAAGGATTTAGAACGTCTTTTTTACCAGAAGAAGAAATAATGCTAGCACGAAGGATATCTAAACGAGATGTTTACAATGAGAATGTCACAAGTGACAGTTTCATTTGGGGGATTGCGGACAATCAATACGATTTACCAAATCGTGTTAAGCGTAAAAGTTATGTGCCATATACTTCTAAGGACTATGAGTAAGTATATAATGTTTAATTCAAACAACAAACCATATATTTCGAAAATAAAAAAAAATGATTTATTGAAAGGAAAATTTTTTGGGCACGGCAGGGAAATTTTTTGGTTATACGTTACGAGTTACACGTACATATGTACGTACGTAACTGAAGTAGATCAATAATAATGATACTTTTTGTAAACGTACATATATAATATGGCTTTATTATATATTGAAAATTCAGATTTGGTTCATACTGAAACGTTTTCCATCATGATATTTTTAGTACATTTTGAAATGAAATCGATAGTAATAAATGTGTTACTAATGTATGAGATTAATTGAAAATAAAGTTTTACTTCCTCCGCGTGTACACACTGATACATGCACTGTTTTTTTTACTAGGGAAGGTCATACAACAAGAGGGAACGTTGGAGATGAATATTATGATGTTTATAATGATGATGATAGCTCAGATTCCGAGCATGAAGATACAGATAGAAGCCACAAGAATCATGAAAAAAAGTAAATAACTTTTTTAATTTAAATAATCTTCAGACTAGTAGATTTACTAAAACAATAGCTCTTGATTGCGTTTTCGATAAGCTTAAAGAATAATAACGCTTCATAATTTATGGAAGAATGTTGCAAACGACCAAGTCCATGTGATATTAAGGCATCTGCAACAAGCAAATGAATCGTAGATACCTAGATACCTTGGCTACCTTTAATGGACAGGGAAGAGGGTAGAAATAAAAAAGGATATTTCCTTTTCCTGTCCATCCCCTCTACCGCTAAATTCTCTCACGCTTCCCATCCACTATTAGAAAAACATGATTGTGTTTTGAATGAAGTGGACTGGCATGAGGATCTCATTCTTCTGACGAAACGAAGACTACTTCTTTCTCACGTCTGTCCCCTGTGAGGTCGTGGTTCGTCGGTGGAGCTGGCCTATTTGTGCAACAATTGTTGCTGCTCCGCTTTCTAACACTGTTCGATTTAAGTTTTGTGTTCACGTTACTAGGCCCAGTTATTTTTGCTGTGCGTTGATACACAAGTCAGGTTTCACCTTCTTTATATAGAACCTAGATATTATTATTACAAATACTTTACTTTGATCTTGCCATCTCTATATAAGATAGAATCTTTACTCTTGTTTTGCTATTTGCCAGATATGTGGCAAAGAACAAAACAAAAGTAGAGATTCTACCGTTATTCTCCTTCCCATGTGCACGTAGCAATATTATTAGTCTATTTGGTTTGATCTACAGCATAATCTAAATTTAAATTACTTATACCCAGTGCAATCTTCCAAGAGCAGTATGTAGACCGTGGGCCATTGGACGACGTCGTGGAGCAAGTCCGGAGGCAGCCGGAATTAGAAGAAGGTGAAATGGGTTCCTCTGCGCATTTATACAAGACTTCTAAGTCCCATACGGGTACCGAGCTTTTATTGCATGTAGAATAAAGTTGTTGCTAAAAATATTTGAATAAAAAGAATTAGCAATTCGTGTTAACTTGGATAATTCTTACTGGGCTAAAGCTCCCCAATGCCTGCTTCTTCCATTTGACCGCATATAACTAAGAGGGATTCGAATGGTCAACAAACGAGCTCTTACTGCTCGGCTTTATTCTTTGCCATTGTGAACAAACGTCGTGTCTCTTTGCATTTTTTACCGCTTGTATCATGGGGAGTGTTCCGAAGAACTGTTTGGAATAATTCCTGACTGTTTCATCCTTAAACTCGACAGACCTCCAGCTACCATACTCATCATCTTGATGGTTGGCATTCCACTACCATGCGGTTTTCGCGTAATTTTCTCGCACAGCCACATTGTGGAATGGTCTATCGCCAGCGGTATTTTCAAACCAAAACAACTTATGGTCCTTCAAGAAGCTAACGTACAAGGAGTACCTTAAAGGCAACGCATTTGCAGTTCCTCTGTTGTTGCGAATGTTAATGGTCGTTGCTGCCGGTACTCATTTGCCTTTTATGCAATAAAAAATCCTAATATGCAATATTTTTTGTCAAACTTGGACGTTTCGATTTTGAATTTTTACCTAAAAAAATCAATCGTTGCCAATGTTATATCATATGCGTAGTGCTAAGTAGTGCTTAACTCGTTTTCTTAGTGATAGCTAATATATGCCTGTTATATATGTTATATAATGTTATTTTCTAGGAGAAGGGGGCAAAAGGGCAAGGGGTCGCCAACAGTTCAGTGATCACCGCTATGAACCGCAATATTAGAGTAACTAAAGATGCGCTGCCTGCATTTAAGGAAGGAGTACGTTATTTTCTTGAAGAACCCTAAGTCGCATTGGTTTTGAAATAACGCTGAAGACAAATCATTCATCAAACGTCGATAAGTACAAGGCAGAAAGTTAAATACAATCAATTGCTAGCACTGTCTACTCTTTCTAAACGAATGCACCAATTACTGATAAAACATACATTCATGGCTAATAAATAAAGACTGGCAAATTCCTTTCCTTGTTTCAGGTATTCATGCATTTTGGAAAGGCGAAGGAGATCGATTAACAATAAGAAAAACGCAAGCGATCATCATGAAACGATATATGGATGCTGAGGCTGATCCGTGTCACGATTTCTATCAATACGCTTGCGGTAATTGGGCTTCTCTCAATCCCATACCGGCTGACAAAGCGGGGTAAGTCAAAGATATAGTTACAGTGATCGTTTAATTGGAAATAAGTTATCACTCCCGCAACCTAGGCCCCAGCATAGTTATCACGATCCAACCTCATCGCTCTCACTTCTTCAAAATTCATGTATAGACTAGGCATATCATAAACTATCAGAAAATTTGTGAACATAACGAATCATTCATAATTCCACGTGTGGGATCGTAATTGTGTACTGTTATTTTGTTTGAGCTATTACGTATCAAAAAATATATATGAAAGAAGGTGTCAAACGAGCATGCAGTTAGCCCGATACTAAGTGACTGCTACCCATAGGCCTCTGCAACGAGCTAATGAGTTCCATATACGTTGCCCTTTTGTACCTTTAATAGACAGAGGAGGGAGGGGACAAAGAAAAAAGTATATTTCCTTTTCCTATCCATCCCCTCCTCCAACAAATCGTCTTCTCCTTCCAATACTTTATTTTTATCTTGCTATGAAAAAGGTATACGCATACATGCTCGTCGAATATTATCCTACTTACTATCCGTCTCCTAATACCTCCTTTCTTTAGCAGAGCATGTCTCATGTGACACAAATCTCATTAAAATTAAAATACTTAATTTGCTTTATTTTTAGATATGATACATTTGAAATGCTAAGAGAAAATTTAGATACAGTCCTTAAAGATTTACTAGAATTTAAGAATTTTGAAAACATTAGAAGTATATATCCAGGAGAACACTTAGACCTTTCTGAAAACTTTTTGATTCAAGCGTATACACACAAATGTTCGGAAAAACACAAAACAATTCACAATAGATCTATAAGGGGAAAGTTTTTCAAAAGACACGATAAAGTTATCACTGTCTGTACTAACGAAAAAGAAGTAAGAAAATTAAATGAACCGTATCAAGATAATTCGGAGATCATAAGCCGTATACGGCGATATTTGGCCAAAAATTCAAGACAAATAAAAGGACCTGTTTCGACAATGAAATATAGAATTCACGATTACCTAGCAAATGATATTAAATCAAACGAAGAATACATTGATTTTGATAAACAAAAATCAAATGAACATACAAAGCATAACGCTGAAGTAAGAACACGATCTGACTACCAAAATTCTAAAAAAACTTACTTGGGTAGAAAATTACAAATGTACTATACGAGAGTTAAAAAGAAACACGGCCATGGAAAACCGGATAAGAAAACACATATTCCTCCGACAACGAACAAAGCAAATGATCCAGCGAATGGTGACGCCGCTCTTAAATCACGATTTTTATTTGCATCTTGCATGAACCATGAAATTTTAGAAAAACGTGGTCATCAACCATTACTAGATTTACTTAACTTACTCGGTGGTTGGCCAATATTGAATCGGAAATGGAATAGCAGTAATTTTGATTGGTTAGAACTTATGGCAAAATTGCGAGTTTATAATAATGACATCTTAATATCAGAATGGGTGGGGCCAGATATAAAAAATTCAGACGAATTTGTCATACAGTTCGATCAAACTAGTTTAGGTAAGCACATTTTGTAATATTAGTTTATTTTTTAAAAATTTCATAGGTTTTTGTAATGTTTCTAATTTCTCTGTCACAAATATAGGTCTGCCAACTAGGGACTATTTTCTACAAGAATCAAATAAAGTGTACTTAGATGCTTATAAAAATTATCTAATAAGGATTGCAAAACTACTCGGAGGTGAACCAGAACACGTTGTTGAAAGCGCTGATAAACTTATTACTTTTGAAATTAGGTAACTATGACCTTTTTAATATTTAAATTAATTTTTATCTTGACCCGTCCGGATGCGCGCGCATAACACTAATTATGTTGATCCGATCGCTACCTAACTGCACAAGATCGCTGGGCCAATCTGAAGGTTTTCAGAATTTTTTATCAAAATCCTGGTCCAGCTGCTTGGAAGTATTTAGAGATCATATGCAAAAACACATATCGCCGTTTATATATGTGTCTAAACTCTCTTAACTCCTTTCTCCTTAATGCCTAGACCGATTTGATAGTTTGAAAACATAATTGGACCCAGTAGGTGTCATCGGGTTCCAGTAGCTTTTTTCAATTTTAGACGAATAAGGAAAAAGCATTAGCTAAAACTTATAACACGCAGGACAGTTCAATACAAGACGTCTGCTAGGTCTGCTAGTATAATTACTTCAGTGTTTACCAAAAGGTCCATTTTACATTATAATACCATATCACAAACAAAAAGAAACCATGCAAGAGAACTACTTATTTGTGTGGTAAAGTACAGTTTTACTACTTAATCTACCTTATACTATTGAATAATTAACACAAAAAAAAAAAGTTGGATATATTACTAAATTGCTTTTTAAGAAAATCTCAAAATAAAGCAATCATGCAAAATATAGTTTTCAAATTTTCAAAGTAATTGTTTCGTTTATAACACGTCCTATAGGCACTAAACCAGTACGAGAACTGTCGACCAAATCTTTGTCCGCAGTAATGATTTTATCAAGACTGATGAATTAATTAGTAAATATTTCTTTGCGAATATTATAACGAAGAAGTACATGTTTGTAATGAGCAACAAAACTCCTGAAACATTTTTCATAGTTCTTCCACCACTAGATTAAACTTCTCCATAATAATGTACCTTATTATGGAGAAGTTTAATAAAAAAAAACAGCGACACCAGATCCGAACAACTAGAATGCTGTTAAAATAGTGAAATTTTAAACTATAAATTAAATTTCAGCCTTGCCAAAATTACATCGGCACCTGAAGATAGGCGCAATGTATCAGAAATATATAAACGAATGTCAATTTCGAAACTTATAAAGCTTGTACCAGAAGTGGACTGGATTAAATACTTGTGCATTGTAATGAACAAAACAATTCATAAAAATGAAACAATTGTACTGTTTGCACATACATACGTTTTGGTGAGTTTATTTGTAACTGTAACTTACTCTTATAAGCTACTCCGTAGTTGCAGTTGCTACAGCAAATTATTACGTCATGCGTACTGCCTAGCCGAGGTCAAAATGTGTTGTTTTAATATTTTGAATGAATTGATTTCTGGTTCGGTCGTTTCCAATATACGGAGAAAGGATCACACCGTGTCATATTAATTTAGAGTAACAACTAAGAGTAGAAGTACACACGAGATTAAATGTGTTATTTAACAAGGTGCGTATAGACTAAAATGAAAACGATTTCAACACTTACAGCATCTTGTAAAATTAGTACAGGAGACGAATGCAGACATTTTGGCTAATTATCTCTTGTGGCGATTTGTGAGGCACAGGGTCAACAACCTCGATGACCGTTTCCAAACGGCAAAACAACAGTAAGAATTTTTTCATATTGTTTTGTTTAACATTTTATAAGTACCAATTTAATATCTCATATTATTGCGAAAATATTTATACCTAAGTTTTTAATTTTTTTTTAGTAAAAACCCTCGTTAACCACTACAAGTTTTACAATTTTCATCTTACCTTATTTCCCTATTCGTAAAAAAATCTTCATCAGAACGTAATGTCTTCGTCGTCACGATAATAATTCTCACGTTTATTGACTTTGATAATAATAAAGAAAGAAGAATTTCTTAACTAAGACGAAACAAACCATAAGTACAAACAAACCATTGATTTATTTTAGATTCTATTATATTCTTTTCGGTCGAGAAGAAGCGCCGCCGAGATGGAAAAATTGCATATCGCAGGTGAATTCCAATATGGGAATGGCGCTGGGCTCGATGTTCGTTCGGAAATACTTCGACGAGATGAGCAAGAACGACACACTCACCATGACGAGGGAGATACAGCAATCTTTTAGAGAGATACTGAATATGACCGATTGGATAGATTCCGGTACGAAAAAACTTGCGGGGCATAAAGTCGACTCCATGATGCTAAGAATAGGATATCCCGATTTCATTTTAAATACAAAAGAATTAAACGAGAGGTACAAAGAAGTGAATATTCATCCTGACAAATACTTTGAGAATATTTTGAATATATTACAGCATTTGACGAAAATGGAACAATCACGGTACCTATTCTTTTATTTTATATCTGAAATAAATATGAATAAAAATATGATATGAAAAATTCTTAGTTTTTAGTTTAATATCCTCTTAATCTTCTCCTATTAGTTGTAAGTTTCATTAGCCTACCTTGATAAATAGTCAATCATGTAAAAAAGATAATTCATGAATCGATAAAACATTTAAGATAAAAAGGTGAAGGGTCGTTTTGTTTCCTTTTATTGCAGTATCGGGCAGCCAGTGAACAAATCACTTTGGAATACGGCACCAGCAGTCGTGAACGCATATTACAGCCGAAATAAGAATCAAATAATGTTTCCGGCTGGAATTTTGCAGCCGCCTTTCTATCATCGTCACTTTCCACGTTCGCTTAACTATGGTGGCATAGGTGTTGTTATAGGTTCGTATCTATAGTCCACTATTTTTTAATGTAAAAAATAGTACTTGACCACAATCAAAAGTTACAATAGGATTGAAAGATGGTACGCACTAATTTAATATCAACCTATTGACTCTTGATGGTAACCACGTCATGATCAGACCGAAACACATACGCTGGCAACGTGTACCAATCAAATGATTCAAACCGCTTCGTTCAGTTCTAAGGTACATTATATTACCAACAAAAGGATGAAGACTAATTCTTTTGTTAATATACTTTAGGTCCAAATTAAGTGAAGCAACGTGTCTTCAGTTTTTCTGGTATTGCTGATATTCATGGTCGTCGGTGATCACTTACGCTAAGCGACCCGCTGCCTCCGACCGGATTCCCGTCTAGGCGGTGGAGCTCAGTAACCATAGGCGTGAACCACCCACGGTGAAGCTAAGAGGAACCCAAGGCCGGTCCGTGAGGTAGTACCGGCGATAGAGGGCCGATCGGGGTGGCTCATTGGAGTCCACCTTCGAGTGCTTACTGCTGCTGGGCTGTGGAGACTCGTCTTCGCAGTCGCATTTGTCACACGTAAAAAAAGCGAACCGCTGATCGTATTTCCATTATGCTATATACAAAAATGAACGGTCGATTAGTAATAAACCAACGTTAATCTCAGAAACAGAAAAGATGAAAAGACTACTAAACATTACAGGTCACGAGATCACCCACGGCTTCGACGACAAAGGTCGTCTCTTCGACTGCGAAGGCAACCTGCACCGCTGGTGGTCAGACCCCGCCATCGAGGCCTTTCACCGCCGCGCGCAGTGCCTCATCGATCAGTACGGACGGTACGTCGTTCCTGAGGTCAACATGAAACTTGACGGGGTTAATACTCAAGTAAGAACGACATTTTAATGGTAGAAGTAGCTGGTAAAGGAGCACGCGGTTCACCTATACCAAGTAAAGAACCATTGACATCCGCATGAACCAATTTTTTGCAGATATGTTGTTAGGTCTTATGTTCGACAAAAGATAGACTAGTACAAAGTCATCTTCCCATCCTATCCGTTAGGGGAAGGAATATGTCCTCAAGCACACCACTCATGAGACGAAATACAAAATCAAGCTACTACGACTACATAAATATTTTCAGGGCGAAAACATAGCGGACAATGGCGGCGTGAAGCAAGCTTTTCACGCCTACCTCAAATGGCTCAAGACACATGGCTCGGAAGACGAGACTCTACCCGGGCTGAATCACACACACACTCAACTATTTTTTCTCAATTTTGCACAGGTATGCTATTAATTGCCCGACTGAGAGAAGGGTAATATTTTTCACGGGCATAATATACATATATGTATGTCCACACATATAAACATGTAAGTTAAAATATGCTTATTAATGTACATGTGTAATATACAACTGTTCCATTGTGCCCTCCTGTAGCCTAACCGATTTCACCGACTATGAATAGTGAGGTGTTATTAGATTCGTATTCTTTCCCGAAGTGTGCGGAGCCGAGGGCAAGAACTAGTTTTGTATACGATAGTAATAGTTTGCGCCCGTTGATATCCAGTGTAAAAAAATCGTATCACATTTATTAGACACATTTATTAATTCCGATGACTTTACATTTTTTTTTGTGTTTTTTCATAATTTCCTGGCCAGGATTATCACGATAAAAAACGATAAAACCATTTGAACACTAAAAATGTGTTGACTTCTGGTGATCTTTTTGCGGTTATTAACATAATTTATTGGAATATATCGTTTTTAACTATAAATAAGTAAGTACAGCCTATTTCAATTTTTAAAACTAACTGTGCGGTTGAAAGAATACTACCTACTTGTAATTAGGATATGAATTATTATTATTAATAATTACAATAATTCGCAATAAACAACACATTTGTAGTCACATTTCACCCATGTCCTCAATCAAAAGACAAAAGAATGCTACTGTCCAATAAGTATTAGGTACTGTCAATAAAATATTAGGGCATTTTGATTGACAAAAACCTTAAATTTGAAGATCATATCAAAGACTAGACACTGTACGTTTAATAATAATAATAATACGTAATTTTAAAAAATATAAGGGACAAGAAGGGGACCTTTGCACACTACGGTTTTTGCGCGCTCCGACGACGCGCGTTTATGATGAGCGCGTCCTCTGCGCGTTTGGGTTTTGTCTTCGCTAGGCGACTAAATCGCGTTGAACGCGCTTCGTCCGCCTGCACAAAAAACGCATTGTCAAAGGCCAAGTGTTAACTTATTATCACTGATTGTGATAACTGATAATTTTTGGTGACTAAACCAGATTGCAAGATAGTAAGTAGCTTTAGTAGTAGGCATACTCGACGCATTTTCATTATACGAACTTATGATACCACATAGTGATATTCTTCCATGCTTGGTCATTGGGTTAATAACGATATAGCTTATTTCCCCGCCGACGTTGTCAAAGTAACAGTCCACGCCATTGGGAGCGGCTTCCTTAAGAGCTTTGGCGACGTCCACGGAATTATAATTAAGAGCTTTAGCGATATCCACGGTTTTATAATTAAGAGATTTATCAAATCCTAGTTCCTACTCCCGCCATTGCGCTTTGTCATCGGGGCCCGTGAAACCGATCACTTCGCAACCCTTGATCGTGGGCTATTTGCTCCACAAGAGATCCCACAGCTCCAGCAGCCCCGATCACTACAACTATTACGCCGGGTTTTGGTATACAGACTTCTAAAAAACCAAAATAGGCAGTTATTCCTGGCGTTTTCAAGTCGGCTTCTGAACTTTACGGGATCTTTAGCTATAGTATAGTCGCACCAACCTCTATGTGTCACCACTTTGCTGCCAACTGAAAACTTGGGATCTTTACTTTCCTGTACAAGTCCTACTTGAAATCCAAACTGATCATAAGGTATCTTAAACCAAAAATTGCATACGCGCTGGCATGGATCTCTCCATCTTTTAACGGCGGTAGCTCTTATTCTATAACTTCGAATTGTTGAGAACGCCTGTGAAACGATTCTTCACTACGTACTTTCTTGCCCTCACTCCTCATACTCATATTTATATTCTATGAATACTCATCACTTATCATATCAGCGTGAGTCGTATTTGCCATTTTGTTATTCAAAGAAAGTGCATGTCATGGTTTTACAAGTTTTACAATCCATTCAAAAAAGTTCCAATCATCATCATACACGCCACAATACATTAATAAAACCACAACTAGATCAATTAAGTCGTTTCTTAGATTAGTACGCACAAATAGACAAAAATTTTAACAATCATCGATTTCGTGTCGGATCTATTTGGACGTTAAGTCACGGCCGTTTATCTGTATACTCTGCTACCGTTGATTACGTGTAAGCGAGCCCTTATTTCCGGGTCGATTCCTTCATTGAAAGTACTGGGCTTGAGCACAGTGGGCGACAGTAAAGGCCAGGTGCGTAAGTGGTCGCATCAAGCGAATAGTTCCGTCATCGATGTGAGACCCGCGCCGATTTTATTTTCACGCGTATTAGTTTTACGCGTGACTTCTTTTTGTAATAGCGTTTACTTTAGTTCATGGCTTAAACCAAGTGATACATACGGCACTATGGTTACTCCGTTTTCGGATAAGGTTTTTTAGTAAAATTTACATCAATAACAGGTTTGGTGCGGGGCCATGCGACCGGAGGCAATGCGAAACAAACTGAAGACGGCGGTGCACTCTCCCGGCAGGTTCCGA
>JWHW01052036.1:9458-28834 GCA_000931545.1 Papilio glaucus | reverse complement strand
ACGATTTCGAAGTCGAGTAAGTCCGACATTAAGTCGAGCGCTCGACCTTAATCCTTAGCTACCATACCCAAGCAATTTAATGGTCAGAGGAGGGGATAGACAGGTAAAAGGATTTATTAAAAATAATAAATGTTTTTACCTGTCTATCCCCTCCTAACATGTGTGATGTGGGGAAAACCCACATCTATCGCCTCCCCGTCAGATCCTCTTGGTAAGAGGACCGAAATTGAGCCGAAAGCAGAGAAGAGAAGATAAGAATAATATAAAATAAGAGAAGGTGGAATTTAGCCTGTAACATGTTAGTCATAAGACGAAACGCAAATGTATAATAATGATATTTTAAAAAATAGATTCGGAGAAATGTGCGCATAAAGCGCACAATTTATCGGCAACATCTACATTTCACCATCATGGTGAATGGTGAATGGTTAGACGTTCTGTTATTCTCGTGTCAATCACTCGCTACCCGTGTTGATATAAAATGTGATAATAGGAACCTGTTTTCATCTCTCTCTCTCTCTCTCTCTTTTTGTCACGGGGCTAATCAAAGGCGTAGTGACGCACTAGTGTACGAATTTGTACATTGAGCGATAAACTGTTATCAACAAGTGTCGCATTGCTCTCCCTAGTGCGTCGATAATCACAGCAGGCAGCGAATGTTTAACACTAGTATAGTATCCAAAAAGTTGTTGAAACTATTCCTTAAACTAAAGATATGAACAAATTGCTAGCAGCTAAATAAAGCGAAAAAGTGGATAAGATAAGACGTTTAGTCTTATCTCCACTATATATAGTACCAACAAGCATCAGAAGAAATGATACGTCAGATCGCATTATCAACAAGCACTTATTAGTCTGGGACATAGACTTAGAATCTAACTAATAAAGACCAATGACGCGTAGGAAAGGGACATCATTTTACTCTCCATGAGAGAGAAAGAGATGCACAATAAATTACTAATATGTCGATGGTTTTTCGAGTAAGAGGCCATAGCGTCCAGTTTGCTTGTTTGTGTTCGCGATTTTTCTCAATTTGTATATAAATCTTGTAGAATTAAGGGTAAGTAGCGTTTAGTGTAAGTATGATGTCTTGTTTTATAAATAATTGGGAATAAATGCACGCTTCACATGTAAATATCATATGTTGCTGTAAAAATTTAAACCTTATTTAGCCTAATTACTGCTAGTTAATGTCTTGAAAACAGTTATATATTATATCGTATTGGATTAGTTTGCTGTGATTAAATGGATTTTTTAGGTACAAGTAGAATTTAAGAATATTTTATGTAAAATATTTAATTTTTTGCTTACACTAGGGCTTGACAAAATGGTGTGGCGTCATGAGTTTCGATATAGAGTCGATAGTTTCAAAAAGTAAATTATATGGACATAAAATATACGTAATCTATTTGAGGTTACTTGATTTGCTTTTATTTTTTGTCCGAAAAATATAAGCTAAAATTTATTGAAATTTATACTTAATAACCGGCACCTGTTTAATGATTTAAAATAACATGTTTTTTTTTTTACATCAAGACCCGTTTGATAATAATAGATATCTGCTTATTAAAAATGTCATCGAACTTTATTTTAAGCTGAGATTACATTATGAATGTAAAATTATAAAAATATGATAAAGAAACTTTACTCACACAATTAAATAAGACAGTTATTTTCAGTAGGGAATACTTTAAATAAATTGTGTCTTCGGAGTGCGGCGTGTGAAGTCAGACAGAGACTTTGAAAACGACAAAAATTTATACAACTAATAACACATAACACTTCTACAGCGCCTCCACTTATTACACATTTCCGGTTACGTACTTATAATAAATAATGTGCAAAAAATATGTTTTATTAATTTTTAATAGCTTCTGACTGCAACTTCATCGGAGCGGGTTTATGGCTTCAAGCTCCTATCAATTTTCACGCTAATCTGTTTAGCAAGAAACAGGCACATGAAACTGCTTTTAAATATAATGTTTTGGGCCAAAAATTAAATATGTAATTTATCTGCTTTGGTGGCGGATATTTCGCTCAGAAAACTTTACTACATGATCGCCGTTATTATGACCACAAAACATTAATTCCGTGTGGAATATCGATAAAAATGTGTATCACGTTGACAGCACTATGTTTAACTCACACATGCGCATATGTTTTTTATAGTTTATCTTGTACATTCTAAATCTATTTTTGGGTTATATGTTTACTAATGCACTTCATTCAATCATCTATACTAATTTAATAAAGATAAAAGATTAATTGTATTTTTAATGAATAAATAATATAAATGTATAAGAGTAAATGGTACATTATGTAAAAGTAGCATTTACGCTACATTTTCTATTGTTATCGAGCCACAATGGAATTTACCCGGGTGAGCGGGGTGGAATTGCTAGTCTCTATATACAAAAGTAGAAACTGACTGACTTATGTATCAATGCATAGCCCAAAATACTGATCCTAGAGACCTGAAAGTTGCACAGGGATTTCTGTTATTACGCAGGCGAACTTGAACAAAGGATTTTTCTAAATTCATACTCTAAAGGTCTAAAGTAGGGGATGCAAGTTTGTATAGAAAACCACTCGAGCGAAGCCGGGGCGGTTCGCTAGTAATGAATAAAACACATTATAATTTTAAAGCATTTAATTACTGTAATATGTTAAAAACTAAGTAGACAAACAAAGGAAAACTTAAATAATAAAAAAAAGTGATATTATAAATGGTAATTGTGAACTAAAATTAAACTTATTTAATACATAATTACCTACTATTCTTCCATGTAATACCTATTACACACTGTACCCTAATATATTTAATAATCTACTGTTTGTTACATCATTTTTATATTTATAGTTATTAACCACTTGGCCTTCTGGCCTATTATCTTCACTTTCGAGATCGTTACCGGGTTCGGTTTCAGTTTCCCCTACAGGTGTTGTATTTTCAGTTTCAGCTACAGGTGTTGTATTTTCAGTTTCAGGTGCTATGGTAGTTGTAGCATCACTACCATTTTGAGAATCGTCCGTTGTGTTATTCGTCTGTGTCTCGTCAATTGATTCCCGAATCGTTGTAGCAATTGTAGTTGTATCGACAGTAGTTGTAGCAATTGTAGTTGTTGTAGTGGAAGTTAAATCTTCTATTTGTCTACTCAATCTGTTCCTTTGTCCAGCAAGTGCCAACGTAGACACGAACAAACAGAATGATAAAAGTCCGAGGAAAACAATAATTTTGTTATTCAACATCCACCCCACTGTTCTTTCAAAATAATACTTTATACTCATTTTAAATATTCGTCAAAAATCTATTTTCCGTCCAGTTCGATTCACATTTATGATGATAATAAACTCGTACCTTATCGTACTTTAGTTTTATCTATTGATTACAGTCTACTATTATCTGCTGACAGGGGCACTGGACCGATATCGTTTACAATAAAGTATAACTTCGTTTTTTCATTTGAAATATCCAGATAGTCAAATTTAACAAAAAATTTGGTGTCATAGTATAGATATGGCGCTAACGTAATTAAAATACTTCGTTTGCAATATGTATAATTATTTAATGTGTAAAACTAATTTTAATGACTTGTTTTATTGATACACGATTATCACGTTATTGTGACAAGTTTACATTATTTCTAATAAATAAGTAGGAATCTAAATCTAATCTGGTTTTTGATTGTTCAAGCATATTTAAAGGGCTTATCCTTATAATTCTTACTTCTTATCTTGGTGTAGAACAAAAACATTATTGTATCTACAACATCTTAAATGTTTAGATAATGCTTGGATTGTCTTTTGTAAATTCTCAAACTCTTTTTATTTTCTATTTTTGATGCTGTCCTTCAACTATAGCAGACTAGCTTTCTGCTAAGACCCATTGCGGTGATAAATTTTAGCAAGCGAATAATTCCACAATGTTGTTCACACAAATCTAATATGAAATTTCATTCGAGCGTCAGTTATAAAATCTGACGCTTATCCGAGACGGCGTTTAATATAAACGTGCGTGATTTGTATAAATTTCATTCGCTAGAATGTAAACAAACACAGAAATTTCTTTCAAATTCAGAATTTCGGATTACATCAGAAAATGTGTATTTATAAAAGAAATACTGAAATTGAAAGGACAATAACCTCTTCCCATACATTTAAAAACCTGATAATGAAAGTTTATGTATAATTACAAGGTACAGTAGAAGACTACCTATAAGTTATGAGAATAATGTCATACAGTAGTCATTTTTCCGATTTAACGATGCTACGAAGTCCAAAAAGTATTAATATTACTTGTTAGGTTAGAATTTGTCGTTACCAAATATAAAGAAATAAATGTGCTAGAACTAATTATTAACGCCCGAAGTTTAGTCTAAAATAGTAATACTTACCTAGCTATCGTCTAAACTTTCTAAAATAACACAAACAAAATAGCACAGCACACAACAAGACGCAAACGCAACAACAACGAAGGATTGCTGCGCTGAGCCGAAGCCCGAAGCCGAGCCCAATCGCGGAACTGTCAAATTCAAAAAAAATGATTTAATTATTGTGATATTTTTTATAAGTCTGTATATATAAAGACTAATAAGTTTTATACAAAGTCTAAAACTCGGAAACAGAGTTGAATAAAGTCAAGTAGCAGTGTGTTTAATGGAAAATCGTCAAGATTTTTATTTTTACTTCTATAAAAGAAGGTGGTGGTTTGCCACTTTCTTTTTCAAGAGGTTCACCTAATATTTAGTGACTGCTACCCATAGGCATTTGTAACAAGTTTATGAGTTGCAGATGCGTTCCCTACCTTTAATGGATAAAAGAAGATATAAACAAAAAAAGATTTTTTTTCCTATCCATCTTCTCCTCCGTCAAATCCTTTTCACCTTCCTGTCCTATTCTTGCTTGAAAAGAGTGGGAAGAGGAAGAGGAAGAGGACTAGGATTAGGCCTCCGGCACCTCATTCAACAGCTGAAACGCAGAGTACTTCTCCTTCACGCCTGTTTTCTGAGACGACTTGGTATTTCACCGGTCAAGCCGGCCCATTCGTGCAACAGATGTTGTATTTGCGGGCTCTACCACTGTTAAATGTGTGCAAAACATGGTAATACGTTTCTCCTTGACGTAGAATAAGCATGAAAAAATATAAAATAGAAATCCTGCGTTTCTATTAACATTGTGATAGGCATTATTAATATACAATTAAATTAGAATTTTAAGATTTGTTTCTTTTCTATACATAGTCAAGTAAAACATGGGCATTGTTCTTTACGAAATAATTGTCAACATGTATTGTAGACCTTGGATTTCAAATGAGTAGGTCCACTTAAATTCTACTGCCATCACATTTAGCGTCGTTGTACCAACACATTTGATTTCCCCGGAGTGGTCAGTGACGGGCTTCCACGAAATATTTAATTTCATCACGTATTACCGCGAGGCTCTTTATTGCGTTTTCATTTGACAAATTAGATAAGGTTTGCGTTGTTTTCTTTTTTTGTGTTTTATGCGGCACCGAAGAAAACTTTTTTCTTTGGATCAAAACTACCATACTGAATAGGCATGTCAGGTATTAAGACCCTACGAAATGGGTATAATAAAAACCTCTTTTCTTACAAATACACAGAAGTAACATCGCATGACTGAATTTGTTATTTGGATTAAACACAGAACATTTGAAAAGAATAACGAAATTTCAAAGGAACAAAACATTCTCAAGAAACGGATGAATGAGGAAAAATACGTGAAAACAAATTGAAAACGATTTCGCGGAGGCGAGTCGCTCGTGATAACGGTCCGGCGCGACATTTGTTAAACGGAAAACAAAGGAAACGAAAATTTTGTGCGTTTCATCTATTCAAAAAAAATCCAAAGCCAGTGAAATATTCACCTCTCGATCCGGCCCTGATTGGTCCAAAACTTTAAAAATAAAGCATTTAGTAGTTGATTCCTGCGTCTTTGTGTACTACGAATACCATATCAATTATTTTTAAGGTTTCATTTACCTCTTTATTTTATCAATTTTTATGAAAATCCTGCGTTAATATGCACAGTCCGGATGCGAAAACCATCGTCAGTTTTCAAATTCATTCCTTTATAAAGTCGTATATACACTTAGTACTTTACCAAACTAAAGCACTAAGCTAACTGCATATAAAATTATACTTACTTGATACTTGACAATAACGGTGAAAATAGTAAACTAGTCATTATGATATTTGAATCAAATAAGTTCTATTTACTTCTTAGTGTGTGTGTCAGTGTCCCTGGTACAAGCAAATGTCAACTTTAAGGTTACGAATCGTTTTTTACTAATTACTATACTACAAATCACTCTTACAGGCTTTGATGTACGTATTGAAAAACGGTGACATATTTTTTTTCATAAAAATTCAACAACACCTATAATGGTCAGAGTTCTTTCGCATTTATAAAGTTAATAAATGGATTGGTATATTAGTATATCGAATATAAATTTATACTTGTTTACAAAGTGATAATAAATAAGTCGTTTTTTCACGAAGAATTCAATTTCATTCAAAACTATCGTTATATATATCATGCTGTATAGCAATATCTTGAGATCATAAAAACCGTCCTCTATATGAATATGTCATATTTAATATTTGCATTCCATCGAGCTACGATCGTAATAATAGAGAGTGCAAAAAATATATTTTGCGAGCAATAAAAACACCAGCCTAATGAGCATGGATGTAATGTAATTCTTTTTCTCATATTTCAACTAATCTTTACTAATAAAAATTATGTCATTAATTATTTCTATATATTTATTTTACGGGATGAGGATTTGACGGGCAAGGGTATCCATAGTTAGGAAAAGGAAATGTCCTCTTCCCTGTCTCTTCCCTCCTCTGTCCATTAAAGGTAGGCAACGCATCTGCAACTCATTAGCTTGTTCCAGATGCCTATGGGTAGCGGTCACTTATTATCAAGCTGGATAATAAGCTGGATTTTTTTATGGAAGAAGGGTTGAAGTTCTTATATAGAAATACGATACTGCGTCATGATGAGAACAGTTATATTTTCAATGTGATTATTTGATACAACGAAGTCGCGAATTATGTCATTTATAAATTCAAGAAAACTGTTTCTCGGTTTTAATCTTTCTAGTCTATAAGACACTTGGAATTAAATTACTCTTTGTAAGATACTTAATCGCTGGCCCCGAATAATATTAGCATCAATTTTCTGAAATTATACGCTCATGTAATTGTTAGAAAATATAGAAGACGCGTCATTTAATAAACAAACATTTTCTATCGCTTCAATAAAAATTGACAGAAAATTATACAAAAGAATTCCATTATTTTCCTAGCTCCGGGGTACATTTTCGACAAATACGTTCACTTGTGAAGCAATAACTTCAGAGACTGCGCAATTTGCCTTGGCAGTGCAAAGTGTGTTGCTGAATTCATAGTCAGGTAAAAATATATTGTGATAATTTGGAACATCGTTCAGTAAATATAGTATAAAAATAAAAAAGTGTATACACTTCTGTTGTACAGTAGATAGTAAATGAGACAAGATGCGACAACGACTTGAATAAAATGACTTAAACTGCTAAGTACTAAACACAACCTCACGAAATATATTATTCGAACAATAATTTTCGAGTCATACAAAACGAGCCAATACATAGAAAGCTTCTCATTCGATACAGCTATCCCATTCCAACCTCATTCGTTTCATCCTATTAGAGCTATCCTATTGGAGTCATCACAATCGAGTCAACTTATTCAAAACATGTTCTAAGCCGTTTACCCTATTCAAAAAACAACTGAATTAATAATTTACGCTTGACTTGTTTGTTACAACTTTTCTTTTCATCTCGTGTTCCACGAAAACATGTAACTTCATCGTCCGCAAAAGGATTGCAATGCATGGTTTCATTAAAAGCCTTGGCGCGCCGGTGGCGTCTTATAAAAGTTGCAGTAAAAGTATGTCTTCATTAAAATTCCACACTTGTATTCGCTTTGAGAACTCTTATGTTCACTTTGTGTTCGGGGGAAAGAACATAATATACCTTAATTGGATTTTCAGTTAGACTAAACGCCGTTAATGTATGCACGGTACTGTTTACTTGGTACGTGCGCTTAATTACTTAGTTTTATTAAATCTTGATGTCTGAATACATTAAGAACTACGAGCCATCATTACAGTAGAACTTTGAAGAAGATACTGTGTTACGTGTATAAATAAAAATGGCTTTTGCCCATGGCTAATTTTTCGAAGATACCGCGTATAATAACTTCAAATTATAGATAACACGTGTCACCATGGCAACCGATATTGTAAATGAAGGTTTCATGTACCTCGGGAACACTTATATTTTCGGAATAAAATGTAACCCTATGTCATTTTCTGCACCCCTGACAATGTCTGTACAAAATTTCATGATGATTGAGTCGTTAAGAAGTTAAAGTGTTACAAAGAAACAAACAAAGTTCGCATTTCTAATATTATTAGATAGAATTACAATAACTGTCCTGTATAACGTGCATATTAATTACAATTTTATTCACTATTCTAGCTGTGGACCGAGTTTTGCTCAGCGTTGTCATTTGTCATCGTGAGATCGTGTTTTGTTACAGACATTTAGAATTCGAATAATTCTAGCGTATGTCAGAAATTTTAGGTTTCAGTAATATTTTGCAACATTTTTGTCAAATAATTAAATTTATCATTCATGGCCCAAGAGATGGCGCTCTTAAAATTATTTTTCTTTCTTTTTTTGTGGTAATTCTCGTATTTACGGCATAGACCTTCATAGACAAATTTAAAAATAAATACCGTATCTTAATACAAATAGTTCATACAAATTGTATGAGCTTATACGAAATAAATATTTATATGTATACAAGAATCGTTCCCTTCATATAAGATATTCATTGTTAATATAACAGACTGTGTGCGGCAGAGTACCAATAGAAATATACCTTCAACCAGCATTGAATGTCCATTAGCCGGGGGTAATGTTACAATGGTATTCGGCAGGCGACTTCTTACCGTTCTCACGGAAAGTACAACTTTGACCTTGAATAATAACAAAATGGATCAACATATTAAGAATATTGAAGTTGAAAAGGCGACTAACCAACACTAAATGTTAAAATTCTAGCTAAAACCTTTACATTAGCATGGTGACATCGACAGAGCAGTATACGGTTGATAAGCCATGGTTGTCTAAAGTCTGAAACTTGTTTGGTCTATAAAATTTGGTCGGTTGTCGAGCGCTCGGCTAACTTATTGCTTATCACTTGAATTCTACGTTTTTGAGTGCCTCTAAGTTGCATGAGAAAATTCTTTCAGTGCAAAGCTTTCTAAGCAAAATGAAAATCCAAATTTGCATTTAAATGACTGTAATCCGTACAATACGCAAGCGAACAAAGGAACTTGAATCTGTACGCTTTAATTTATTCTAATTTTGTCTTCTTGAGCGGTCATTTTTTATTACATGTGAAATGTTTTTGAAATTGTCATTTTGACTTTTTTTTAGCTTAAGGTCGAACTTCAGCCAGTACAGACTTCGATATATCAACGTGAAGCAAAAACTTGTGATCTTTTAAGTGTTGGACGAACGGATGTGTGTGAAACTTGACATTATCTATGAAGGAGAGGCAGGGAAAGCTAAAATTAATTTATAATATTATTAGGTACATTTATGCTTTTATTAATTACTAAATAAAAAAGAAGCCAAGAACTATGGTCGACCACTGGGCTGAGCACTAGTATAAAGTAACACGACTTTTGTTTTTCATTAGAGAACATTTATTATTTTCCATCTGGTGAAGATTTTATAGTTACTCGTACATAGTGTTTTTTATTTTGTTAATTTAATATACTCGTATAAAATGCACCAACCGACAGTAGCTCTTTATTACATCAAGATTTAATGAATGGTACAGAATAACAAAAGAAAATGTCAAAACGAGTCTCACACATTTTGCCAATAACATTTATAATCATACTGTCGCCACTAGGTTGTCCAAATATATTTTTATTTCAGGACTCTTCCCGCACCGTTTATGTTTTGTTGCGTCGTTTCTTATGTTTCCCAATGAAAATTTTTGTAACTTAATTTCATGTAAATTACTTGGAATTAGTTAGGTTTGCTCAAATATTTGCTATTGGTTAGGTATTTTTGTTTGTATTTTGCATGTATGTAAAAAATGTAATGTAATGTAAAAAAATGTATGCATGTATTTTCGGAGAAGTAGTTGCTGGTAACCTTATTGTAAAAAAAAAATGTAATTTATAAATGCAATGTATGTAATGTAAAAAAATCTGTTAGTAGTCATACCTTTTGTGATTTTTTTTTATTGTTGGATACGCTGTTGGTTTTTTAATAAACAAATAAATTGGCTGCCATTTTACCATGGCTATGTATTTCATGTCATATAACTAAATATAAAAAAGGTGTTAAGGTTGTGTCATAGATTACCATGCTAACTTTTATACTAACTAACATTCTCACTAATTATGATTAATAAAATCCACCTTAACCATAAGTTAGCTCCGGTAGGCCATTAATGTAATGTAATTGTTTAACGGTTCGTTTCGTGTCGTGAGACATGAGTTATTTGTGTTGGTTTTTTATCTTTAATTAATTAATTGTTTATATCTGTACAAAATATCAGCTTAATTCAAATCGAAAAAGTTTTATTTATTTCTTTTATTATGGTTACCCTATTCTGTACTGTTGTGCCCGACCACGCAATAATATCGTCCAATGAGGTACTGTTATGATTTAATATCTACCTACATAATGTCAGCTTAATGAAAATATATGTTTTACTTTTTTAATAAGTTTTTCGCATTTTCTAGGTATTTTGCCTTTGATAATAACATGTCGAAAATTCTTAAGAACTTTACGATTACTTGGGAATTTTATTAATTAAGATTTCAAATTGTATTTTTTTTTAAATGCTTAGGTTTATTCTTAAAAACATTTTTAGTATTTCAACATTAGCTTTCGCCAGTCCGTAAACCAGCAGTTTAGGTGAGTAGCTAGTCAATGCTTAGTCAATAGTTTTTGTTAACCCACCTTGAATTCGGTGAAGTATGGGAAAGTATAAGTCGTTTCACTAAGGTAGTCTTCTCACAAACAGTCTCACTTAAAAGACTAAAGTTACTCTAAGATTTACAGAAACCTATCTACTTAAGCGATTAGTTTATAATTTGTTTTATATAAGAAAAAGCTTTTTTGAGCTCTATTTTATTTCTATCAAGGCTTATTTTTCCGATAAATGGTATATAAATGAAAATGAAGAAATGGACTCAAAGAGATGTTAATGTCTTACACACTCACGACCAGTTTTTGTCAGATACAATCGTATGACAGGTTATATTTACAAGCAATATCTTACGCTTTTGTTACCAAAGCAATGAAATATTTGATAGCTTCAATATCGTTATATTTTATTACCTGCGAATGTCGGGATTTAGTTGAAATGAGATCGTCTTGGTGTTTTATTAAAGTAATAATAATTGCATTTAATTTTATACACATTATATAATTAGTGATGCTCGGACAGTTACATAAAGCGTAAACGTATCTTAGAAGGGAGTGATTGAATTTAAACAATATGTACTAAATCGCGTTGCCAATTCATTACGAAATCACCAACATTTAACACAATATTAATATAGATCCACCAACCTCAGTGTTCACTCCGGCGTCTGGTTCATGAACCTTCTTTCTTCTTGTCAACCGTTAATTTTAACTCCTGACAGGGACAATATCCGAATTATGACAAAATGACTTTTATCATAATTCGGATATTGTCTCTGGTGTAACAAGAATTAACTACGGACTTTTGAATACAAGTAAAATAACGAAAATAACTATGGTACTTTATTATTATTGTGTTGATATAAGGCTTATTGCAACAGTCTCAGAGACCGCTGATCAGACCCTAGTCTTTCGGCGTTTAATAGGTTACAGTACAATAGGTTATTAGGTTACATAAAGGTTTAGTTAGCGTTAGTTTTTCTGTTTAATCATGCCGTGGGTACAATAAGACAAGGGTGATGTTAGGGCGACATAAGGAGTAACCGTAACCGACGAGCTTGTATGCGTAGACGTATGGATGTTGAAGAAGCGAGAGAGGTGTGCCAGGATCGCGCTAAATGGAAATCTGTTATCTCCTACCCCTTTGGATTACGGGCGAGCGCGTATTTATTTAAACATCGACACTTAAAATCGGGTGGAATTTAAGTTAATAACTAGTTTTTGCATTATAAAAATGGGGTTTTATTAAGTATTTAGGTGAATGAGGTTCACAAAACATCACAACTTTTTGGCGTATTACTATACAGTATTGTCGCGTGGAGAATTGTCTGAATATTTTTCTTTATTTCGATGAAGAGAATTGTGGCAATCAAATATAACAACTCAAGCAGTTCGCCCGAATTTAGCTTTATTGCATACCTCGTCAGGACCCAAATTCAATTTAGTACGCTCGATTTGTTGAGAAAGGAAAATTTTATTCATGAAAATTGTTTTCCGTGTCCACCCTACAAACAAAAGTTAACTTCACGGACATTTATCTTAACCTACCACTCCATATTGCGACATAAATTTTAATAAAGTTCTTACTTTGGGGTTTCATAACTTATATTTACAGATTAAAAAAATATAAACGTCACCATCAGCTAAAAGAGGTTTTAACGGAAGTTTTTACAAATTTAAAGCCTAATCCTAACTTATTATTATAGACGCGAATGCGAGTTTGTTTGTTTGTTACGCTTTAACTTCTTAACGCGTCAACTGATCATCAACAAAATTTTGCACACACATTGTCACGAGTACAGAAAATGACATGGGGTACATATATTTTATCACGAAAAATAAAAATTTTCCCCGGGTACATAAAACTTTAATTAACAATTTCGGTTGCCATGGTAATATTTTATGTTTCGAACATAGCTTTTTGATAGAGGTTACATAATTCGAAGTAATTTTACGCGGAATCATGTCACAAAAATTTTCACCTTGCAAAAGAAACGATTACGTGTGAAGCCACGGGCAACAGCTAATCATAAATATTTGTGAATACTATAATATTATCACTGGTCTTCTGGGAATGGCAGACAAGGTATATGAAGTAATCAAATAAGTTTGGCGTTATGCAGCTCACGGGTCTCTGGAAGAGTGTTAAGTTAGAACACGGCGTTTTTAAGTTACTAATTCTTAGAATAATAAAATAATCAAATCTTGGACTATAGGAGATGGTTATCACCGAGTCGTTTTTTAAAAAAAATGTTTTCAAAGTATACTTGAAAGGGATAAGAAATGTGGTAGGATTTATCAAGGATGATATATAAAGGAGCATGCTTTTATTTCCTGCAAAGTAGTACAGGATGAAAAATGAAATGTTTTTGTTATCCGGGTTGGTGTTTTATCTTAAAGATTTTTTTCAACGCAATACACATCTGGTATAAAAAGCATTCCTTTCATTTAAAAAGATACGGCCGTCTCTAAGTATATTATGTAATGGTTTGCTCCTTCGCCTTTTATGTAGTAAATCTATAACACATATACCTTATATACGTACATATGTCACATATACGTATATATACCTTGTTTCATAGCAATATATGATTGTCAAAAACAAACAAAACAACATTAACCATACATGACGGCCACTACCGTTTTTATACTTTCATCGGAAATGTTGTAATTTTGTGGAAAACTATAAGTAAGTGAGTCCAAGTTATAAAAAATATATTATCATCTGTTCTGAGCTGCAGATGCGTTGCCTACCTTTAATTGACACAGGAGGGGATAACAGAAAGAAAGCATATTTCCTTCACCTATCCATCCTCACCTCCGTTAAATCCTCTTTCGCTTTCCACCCTTTTCTTACTAGAATTTTCACCTTACTCATCAGACGAAACGCATAAATCCTTCTACTTCACGCCTGTCTTCTGTGAGGTCGTCGAGCCGGCCCATTTGTGCAACAGAAGTTGATGTTGCGGGCTCTACCTCTGTTACTCAAAAATCTCACAATTATATTACACTCGATGCTAATAAAAGTTTGTTGAGAACAAAATTAGTTTACAATTTTTCTACAATAAGTATAGCTTATTCTTATAAGATTCAAAATAATGAAAACAGAAATTTCTTCACTAAAAAAATACATGAGAAAATATACTTCCGACTACCTAGTGACAAATTTCGTTCCAATAAAAGGGAACCCTCCAATGAAATTGCATACAGAATAAACTTGAAAGCGTCTTTTATAAGCTGACCCATTCACTTTTCCGACATACGTGGTCAGTTCTCAAGCTATTCACTGGTTTCGAATCTATCTTGAGACATTTTATCCACTTTACACAAAAACGTCGCGATTTCACAACGTTAATTCACTTTTAAACATATCTTATCTGATTGTATTATTTACAAATTTATTATGTGATACATCACGGAAACGTCTGAATGATTACGATCGAATATTATATTTAGATTAGGTTTTGCTTTTTAAATTTATCTATAGGGGTGTCTTCAAAACAAATTCAATTACAAATAAATACCATAAAATCTGCATCATGAATGTGTGGATAACCTAATAGTACCTCATAATTTTGTGAGATGGCGCTATATTATATTATTCGAAAACATTGAAAGTCATCTTACTATTATATTGTAAGAAATGATCACACTCTATTAATATGAGCACCGACACTGAATCACATGCCAAGTTCAGAATGCATGGTTCGTTTATTAACATATTTGAATTTAAATGATCTACAAAATGATGCCAGACATAATAAAATTATTCACAGACTCCAGCTAATTATTATTTTACACAAAAACTGTAATTAAGCCAGACATTACAACAACGAATTGTTTTTAATTGTACGAGGTAGTATATCTACATAAATGACGATGTGTGTATATAACACATGTATGTATGTAGGTATGTGCATATGTTCCCTATGTACTCAGAAACTACTGGACCGATTTCGATAAAATTTTCAGGAATTCTTCAGATTGGCTTAGCGATTGATCCGTTTAAGTTTGGTACCTTGATCGGATCAATATACTGAGTGCTACCCGTGCGAACATATAGCTATAGTTATGAATACATAAATATATAAATCACTTTGATAGATATTGCATATAAATAACTGAATTTATTTTGATATAAATAGTTTTTTTTTTTCAAATTGTAACAAAACTAAAAGAGGCGTAAGCGGTTATTATGAATTTCTATTATTTCAGGAGGTTGACCTGGCGACAGTAGTAACTGGATTCGGTGCGTAGAGGACCGGATACTGTGGAAGGCATTGGGAAAACCCTATTTCCAGAAGTGGACTGATACAAGCTGATGATGACGATGAATTTCCGTTTGGCACGGTCATAGCACACCTTTTACTTCTTCATCATACATCTGTGCATACATGCAACATTCTGAGCTATATCATTTTACTCCATTTTCTTCCTAATCTTATAATTCAGGTTTGGTTTGGGACTGTTCCAGTCAATTCATTTACACATTTTGACATAGTCTTTGAATCAGTTTGTCCGAACTAGTTAATATATAAATGTGTGTGTTTCCAGTGTTGGCATTGTGTAATTTTTCACCATATCTGAAAATTTTGGCACCATTAACATGCGCTGTACGCTCTTAATAAAGCCGCTTAATGTATGATCAGACTGGTGACATTTTATTGACATGTTTTGTGAACAGCCTGTCAATGTTAATATACAGGGTGATCGATCATTGCGGATTTATTTTCTTTACATACTAAAATAAATTAAGCTATTACGTTCAATTTATTACACGGAGGCATATTAGGCAAGTGTATCTTTTAGGATTAAAAATGAATTGTAAATGATAGGTGAGGCTTAAAAATAGACGCTTTGACTAAAATTTAAGAAGTTAGTTTGTTTTAATGGACATGATGATGTTCGGATTGTTGACAATATGTTGCAAAAGTAAACGGAAGTGATAGAGGACGTTTTAGACGAACTTACGAACAGAGAGAATATCTCCTACTAACTGCGCACCGCGTTTTCACACGCCGTGCAATTTATATTAATCGTCCAGCCTAAGTTACACCCTATTTATAGTATAATTGATCATAAAGATCTGAGGTCAATTTACAGTGGATTTAAAATATTTCCCCAAACTTTTATCCTTTACTTTGGACCTTAGTGAATTAATTTAGATTAATAGTTTTTTAGTACGCGCTTACGTAATAATAGAAACCTCTGGGAGATTTGCGTTGGGCTGTGCGTTGATATATATGGAGATGGTAATAGTATCTGCAACGGATGAGCATATAGGTGTAGTATGGACTTAGAATTGTGTAATGTAAGGTGTTGGAACAGGATCAGGACCTAAAAAAAAGAAAATCAATAATAGTTATTTAGTCTACTGACCCGCCATCTTATGTAAGTAACAAAGGTAACTTCCATTTTTTAGAATTTTAATGTGAACATTCTCACAACGCTAGCGATCAGAAACTTTTTATCTAGCATTGTTTTTAACGTAATTCTTAGTTCTCTAGTCTCGTTTCCAAGTTGCACTACCACCTGCTTTCCCCAACCCCCACCCCCCACCTCTCCTTAATTAGCATCTTAATGTTCTTTTTAAGTAGTATTTTCTTTGGTAGTAAAACTTTAATTCGAAATGAATTTCACTGAATTGTGTGGGTATACCTGGCAAGAAAATAAAAACAATGTTTCTACTGAAACAAGATTTTAACGTACAAATAGCTTTCGTATATTTTTCTGACTACTCAACTAAGAACGAAATATAATAATTTCATTGTTTTTCTACAATTTTGTACCAAGTTTTGTTCTTAATTCAATAGGATTTATAAAAAGTTAGGGTCATACCAGATATTCACATTTTAAGATTGGATTACGGAATTTGTAGGCGAATTAAGAATTACTGAAATATAGATAAATAGAAAAAGAGACATTACTTGTCTTTTAACAATGGTAGAGCCCACAACAACAACATCTGTCACACGAATGGGCCGGTCGGAATACACGCGTCAACTAGAAGTATTTTATGATTGTGCGTTTCGTCTGAAGAGTGTAGAAGGCCTAATTCTAGTTCTCTTCCAGTTCATATCCAATCCTTATTAGAAAATTATAAAGAGGATTTGGCGGGGAACGGGATGTACAGAAAGAGGAAATGTCCTTTTCCTATTTATCACCCCTCCCCTGGCCAAAATAAAGGCAGGCAACGCATCCGTAACTCGTTTGCTTTTTAACTTTAGGTAAATCACTGGGTCATTTGCCACTTTCTTCCATGAATAAGGATGGGACTCAGGTATAGGAAGGGTATGGGATAAGTCCTGAAGCACCAAGGCAAATCGCAGAAGTATAAAATACCTAAATTTCAAGCCCATATTATGTGAAGTTGAATTACCCATGGACGTCCGGGTCCTAATCACTTCCTATAGTATAAAAAATATAAGACATTCTTTTAGTAAATTAAGCTTTGTTAACTCCTCCTCACTTATTAAACAAAGACCATTTATATATAATAGTCAGTGGGAACATAAAATTTAACATCACGGATGAAATATTTCCGGTGTAATTCATAAAACAGTTTCAATGCCTGAGGATAATACGGCCGGTGTTATTCACGGTACGAAAATTCGGAAGCTTTAAATGTTTCATAAAATATCGACTTCCCTCGTATTAATTCAAACATTTTTGCATTACAACAAGCTTTATCTACAATATTTTATTGCTAAGCACAAGTGACCCTTTAAAAAGTACATGAAAACCCAAGCCACGTAGTCCCTTGCCAACGGCCAAGCGGGTCATCCGATGTTAAATAACCCCTACCCATAGGCATCTGCAACAAGCTGATTGCAGATGCGTTGCCCCTTTAATGGACAAAGGGCATAAACAGAAAAAAGGATATTTCTTTTCTCTATCTATCCCATCTCCTGTCTCTTCCCATCCTTTTCTAATTGGAGAAGGATAGAAACGAGAAAAGAGAAACTATCATCGGACGAAACAAAACAAAACATCAATTTCAAGCTTATCGTCTGTGTGGTAGTGGTTGGTCGCGCCAGCCCTTGCTCGTTTTCCGCCTTCTTCTAGAACGCAGTTTATATATGACCTATGAAACCTATAATTTTTTTTTTTTTTTTTTATTAAAACAAAAATAAAAGCTCGATGAAACAGTTTTGATTTGATAGCAAATTACACGTCATCGATTTAAATAGTTCATAAATGCTCTAGTCAAAAATGGTTCAATCGGACTGAAATACTTCTCACCAATGAATATAGTAGATATGTCATTACTTTCAAAGTGAAGACTCGAAAACGTACCAATTGGGACGTATTTTCTTTAGTTAACGTCATATCATTTATACTTAAGTGACAAACACTGGCTGTCCTCTTTTTTCTTATTATTTTAATTACGCTATCCTATTTACACACACCATTGGAAATGTGTAAATGTTGCTCTCACTGTCCACTGAACTGAACACTTTTCACCGGTGATATCTCATGCGTATATCATATCAATAGTATAAAATATCATTAGTTGGAAGCAGCTAGCGTTTGTGACTTAAGCGTAAATGTAAACACATAATAAAAGCTAGGCAAAAAGCCAATTGGGACGCTTTCGAGTCTTCATTTCTTGACCGCTAATGGCATATCTGCTACTTTTTTTACTATAATATTATTGCTTCCAATACTTACAAACCCCGTTTCAATTTAGAAAATGATTACTGATGAAAAATAAATAATATAGGTACCAATAACTCATATTACAACAAAGCTGTGTGCTATATAAATAACAAAACGGAACGATTTCCTTTTGTTGAAATAAAACGTATTTACGCGAGTATACGTGTCACGAATTGCCGCGACGAACGACCGAGGACTGGGCCGTTTACTTGCGGTGAATTTGATTTATGACTAGTATTAAGGTCTATAGAATTTACCCTTAAGGTGCTCCCTCACCGGGAGCAATCGCCTGAAATGTAATATTTTAGATTTCATTTCGAGCATTACGTTACAATGCTGCCTCCCTGACTAACGAGCATTCGTTTGTAATGTCACATTTTACATTCGATTTTGAGCGTTATTACAAGTTGTTTCAAAATGTTATAGACTAGCTGTGCCCCGCAGTTTCACCCGCCCTGCAATTTAACTTAAACTTAATATTACCGTAACCTCAACTTCATCTCACTGCCCTTTTCCCGCGCATGTGTGAGATAAAACAAACACTAAATGTTAAGTGAAGCTTACCACAATACATTTGTGAAATCCGCGCTCTAGTTTTTCTCAAATATCTTCCATGTACAGACAGCGATCAGTTACATTTTTATTATATGTATTGATTGTAATGCTCGGTTCTCCTCACTCACTG
>JWHW01052032.1:89216-102058 GCA_000931545.1 Papilio glaucus | reverse complement strand
GCATTCAGTTTGGCTTCCGGCACAGGCGTCCGACTGTGGATGCGATCCATCGAGTTCGAGAGCAGTCGGAGCAAGCAGTGGCCCAGGGTGGTGTGTCATTGAATGTAAGTATTGATATAATCAATGCTTTCAACACTTTGCCCTGGGGGACTACCACAGAGGCCTTAATTTACCACCGCATACCTCACTACTTGCAACGCGTAGTCGGGGCACACCTACAAACCAGGTGCATCCAGTATGTAGGCCGGGACGCCTTCAATTACCGCAGGGAGATGAACTGCGGGGTTCCGCAGGGTTCTGTATTGGGCCCACTGCTATGGAACCTAGCTTACGATGTGGTCCTGCGAGTCAATTTACCCGCTGGTGTCAGTGTCGTTTGCTATGCAGACGACACTCTAGTACTGGCCGACGGGAGCAGCTTCGAGAGTACCATTCTGCTCGCAGAGTGGTGGCGTGGAGTGGCATACGTCGTAAATAAAATTCACGGGGTCTACGGATAGCTCATAAGACCAAGGCGCTATGGTTCCACAAGTTGCGTAGAGGAAGGGAACCACCCAGCACAACGGTTCCCGTAGGTGACGTGCAGGTTCGGGTAGGATCCCGAATGAAATACCTTGGCCTCACCCTAGATAGCCACTGGGGCATCGAAGAGCACTTCGACCGCTTAGCTCTCCGGATCGCGAAGGTAGTAGATGCTCTGCACGGATTACTAAGACATATATAATAAGTCACAATTCCAACGAATGAGAAATCATAAGCTTTCACTGAATTTCCTGGTTTCTCAAAGGGTTGTCAACGGAAAAGTTTACTAGGTAGCTGTCAAGTGTCCGAACAAATGTCTTTTGAGCTGTTAGAAGCTTGGTGGTCAACTTTTTTTTTCTTATAGAAACTAAAATTTATTTGATACGGCAGTTAACTTAAAAGGAGTGTTAGTTGAATAAAATTTTACATACCTATCAAGAAACTGGCCGTAAATCTTGAAAATTATATTTATAATTTAAGAATTATATTCTATAAAAATGAATTACAAAAGTTGGAAAGTAAATAGGCATTTACTACATTCAAAGTAGTTTATGTTCAAAGTAGTACCTGTTTCCTACTGTGCTTTGCTTTACAAAGTACAAACAAAGTCGGCGTAAATGATTTGACATCGCTTTCCACTTTAACCCTTAAAATCAGTCGACCGACTGAATTTCACGACGTCGCGATCGACATAACGTAGATAAAAGACATTAAAAAGCTACATCAAAATCTAGTAAGTTATATATTTTACTAGTGATCCGCCCCGGCTTCGCTCGGGTAGCTTCGGAATCTTTAAGGAACACACATACACACATTTTGGGCCAACATATACTTGTTGTAGGTATAGGGTGTGTGAATATAAAAATAATAATAAATAAGGCGTCATGTGACCACCTCTACCAAACAAATCCCACGACTACCACATAGTGTTTGACGTGAAACTTATATTGACGCTTTTTTATGAGACAAAGTCTAGTCGTCTCGTCTTTGAGAAGGAAATTATAAATGATAATTTAGTTTTGGGCTATAGTTACAATCTTTCTATCTTGTCTGATATTTGCAGTATACATAAATTGAACGTGATGGGCGTCGTTGGAACCGAAGGCGATACAAGGCTTTGCGGGATTTCAGCAATATTGGTTTTATGTAAATGTATGTTGTACGGCGGAATAATGAGTTCACGCTCCGTAAATATTCCTTTACAGATAACAGCCGCTCGATATGTTTTAGTTAAATCTGTTTATTGTTTACCAGTTTTATGTGAGTTTTTGACACACGATATTAGAGTAGCTGATAATAAAATTATCTCAATAGTTTACACGGCATCTGCAACAAGCTAATATGTTGCAGATGCGTCTTTAATGGACAAATAGAAAAAAAATATACATACATAATTTTTCTATCTATCCCCTTCCCCCCTACCCATCCATTTTTTATTAGATATGGATGATATAAGGTATGTATGATGTAAGGGGGAAAAGGAGGAGAATTAGGCGTCAGAATGCTTCTACTTCACGTTTACCCTCTGTGATGTCGTGGTATTTCATCGGCTGAGCTGGCCCAGATGTCGGTGAGCTCTACCAATGTACCAGTTCTTGTACAAGGATAAACTACATTAGTACTCATTTCTATAATGTTCTATTGTCATTAAACTTTTAATTAACCTTGTCACAGCGAGCGGCGTTCGCATCAGCTGTTTCCGTTCACTTTTATAGTTCGAAAACACACAGCAGCGGAAATAAAAACATTTCCAAGAGCATTACGTTCTGTTGCAATTTAACCCAGTTGCGTCAATCCCAAACGAAATAAGCGAAACTGAAGTTAACATATTAATAAGCTTTATACAACCAATGTCAGTCACGTAATTAACTATGTGAAATGTGTTTCATACATTTATTTAAATGAAAGTGTATGTAGGCCATCTCATGACTTATTTTGTATACTATCGTTTCCCCGCGGTTTCACCCGCCCTGCATATGATATTACCGTAACCCATCATCATCTCACTGCTCTTCTCCCGCGTATGTGGGGTCGACACAGTATGGCCGTAGCACAGTTAAGTTGATTTAACTTTTTTTATTTATAAACCGATTGAGATAAAACAAACACTAAATGTTAAGTGAAGCTTACCACAATACATTAGTGAAAACCGTACCCAAATCGGTTAAGCCATTTCTGAGATTAGCGTTAACAAACGCACAAACCAACAGACAAAAATTGCAATAATCATTGTTTTGGGTTCTATTGTGTTTGTGAAGGTCCCCAATAATAGTTTTTCTCAAATATCTTCAATGTACAGACTGCAATCAGTTACATTTTTATTATATGTATATCAAATATCGTTTTTTTGAAGTAAAACAAGCAAGAAAACTTTTTTGTGACTGACTTGTTACTGTTTGCCTAGAAGAGTCATCTACAGCTACCCCGGACTTGAAGTGGCGCAGAAGGCACTAGCGTAAACTTCCTTAAGTAGAGTAACTTGGCTCGACGGCTCACTTGGAAGCCTAGGCTCCAGCCGTTACTATATTATTATAACCGGATTGGGAGGCCGCCGAGCTCTTAGAGCGCTTCAGCGGACACTCTAAGTGGTAACTTGGTTTGGCTTGGCTTGGCTCAAGGGCCCCCGAGTGGAGACCTCGGTTTGGATTGTCACTCATTACACGTTTAGCATTCTTATTCGAAGGTGCCTTAGAGGGCCGAGTCTCGGCTCGATTGGTAGCTCTTATCGGATAACAATGAAAGAACCCTGGCTCTCCTGACATTAAATGGATTAAGAAAAGTCACGTATAGGCGACATTTTTTACTACTTAAGGTAATAGAATGTTTATAAGAGTTTGCGTTTTCGTAGATAGGCATTTGGCTAAGCTGAAATTTATTATAATTATTTTATACATGTATAATGGAAGATTCAATGAACCATTAAAAACATAGACGGCTGGATACGATGCAAACCCGATAAATCGCTACGAGCATGGATTTCCAATAGATTCGCGGGGATCAGGTGGGTCGCGCTTCCCGAAAAAAATACCACTACCCTAATCGAACAGGTCCGTATACAAAGAACGATTTTATCTGTTATACCCGAGAGATTTATGTATTAAAATGTTTTCACCTTCATATATCTAAGTCAGTCGATGATTTGGAAATGGATTAATGAAAAAAAATTTTGCAAGTAAAATTGTGGTAATTAAAAATATTAATGAATATTGCAAACTTGAAATGTAGAAACTCAAGTTCGCGGCGCTACGTTTGCGTAACTTTTGTGTATGTCACCAACCTATCTGTTTATAATAGAAGTAGGCATATTATAAACAGTCAGCAAATTGTAAACTAAACATTGAATTGAGTTGTCAAGTTAACGAATCATGTCAAACACAACGAGCCTATTTTTAATTTGATAAACATCTTTTATAATTAAGGTAATTAGGCGAAGATTTTTTTATACAATTATAAATAGTTAACCCGGCAACCTTCGTTCCGTCTTAGAGTTAACTTATATTGTGTATCTTATTAGCAGTATTAATTTTGTTCGGCAAACTTCGCTAGGCTCATCATCATTAATAGATGGTTCACTATTTTGGTGATAATGGCGTATACATGAAAGATAGATATGCTGTCGTGGGCTTTTTTGTACAACTAGTTGAGGTAAACATTATAAACGTGTGAATCTCACGCTTTTTGCAGCGCACACGAGAATAGCTCGTATATTCGGAATTTTTACCTCCTTCCTTGACATTTATCGTTATATTTTGGACAATTCACAAAATATCTTTATAAATTATTAAGAGGCGTGTTGGTGGTCGCATTAAACGAACAGTCGCGACATCGTTGTGAGACTCGCGCTTGATTTAATATTAGGGCGCATTGTTTTAATTTTGGGATAACTAATAACGCAATCATTTGAATTGTATGGTGTAAACGATTATCATAATGTGCATGAAATGCTTAAGGTAACTAACGTATTTACGTTGATAAGGATTTATGCGGTATCAGTTTAAATAGCTTTTCAATCAACGCATTGTATTTGCAATATAAGCGCACATAAATATGTTTTTGTGACATCGCATTACAGATCTCTGCTTTTCTCTGAATATGCATGTATGTTAACTTTTCTCTTGAATCAATCTATCTGTTGACGAAATCCTCATTAAAATCAGTAGTTTGAAAGTTCTTACTAAACAGACAGCGGAAGCGACCTTACGAACCTTACCGTTAATTATCTTCTATTCTAACTTTAACATTAACATAATAACGCAAGAAAAATATCAGTTTACTATTAGATGATATCACTTCGACAGCTTATAAACTGTCGAGTAATGTTAGACATGTAAAAATGTGAGTGCATCGTTTAGATCACAATATTTCCTTACAGCTTATGCCTTGTCCGATTATTAACTTACGATGTTCATTCGGTCGCGTCGCTACTACACATATACTTGTCAAATCTGCATATTGACAAGCATACGCACATACAGCTGCGCGACAAGTTTAATTGAACTATCTAAGTAAATTAACAGAATTCAAGCTTCATTACCGACGTTTTCAATTACTCGGCTCGTTGCTTCAACTTGGTTAGCAAACAGCCATCGAGTAAAGTGGCCAATACTTATCCAGAGCTTATTGAATACATACCAAACGGTCTACTAATGTACAGTACAATGTCGCATAATTATAGTACAGCCAGCATACCACAGTAAATATCTATAAGATAACCAAATGAGACAATAATAAGATTTAGAATCATTATCATAATAACCACGGTCTTGGACGTAGGATATTTAGTGTTACATATGTCACAACTCAAGGAAGGGGATGACCCTATCTGTACACAGACCCATAATTTACTTTGATATTAACTAAGAATTGAATAACGAATTGAATTAGTTGACAACTTTAGTTACACTTCTTTTATTCAGCACTGACAGCACAGACAGTTGCACCAACGCAATAATTTGAATTAAAAATCTTCTATGTCACTTTTTGAAAGATTTCGTGATTGGATAATCACAGAACCAATCACTGTCCTCCATTAAGTTGCTAATAGTAACATTTCTATTTTCAAATAATTGCAAAGATTTATTTTGATTGTAAAAATATCAACTTTACCGAACAATAAGAACCATAATAGATTATACTAACGCATGATGGTAGAACCTAAATGCGTTGGTTTTGCACCAGTTCAAATTACCGTAGAAGAAAACTGGATTAAAATATATACATGAGCCGAGCGGTTATCTTGCTTCACTAGCGATCCCAAGGCTTCACATGGGTAGCAGATCATATAATATATCATTTTTTTCTCGCACCAGGTTAATGCATTTTCTTTAATTATCGTCGTCATATTTCAGCCTTAACCTTAATGGGTTTTTTGCTTTAGCCTCAGCCACATGAACGTCTATTGATGAAAATGTATGAAAATATATTCAGTAAATTTTCAGTTTGTGAAATGAAGTGAGAAGGAACTTTGTAAAACTTGTAAAATATTATAATTAAGTCTACGTTTTTGTCGAGTGTGTAAGAATAAAGGTACATTAAACTTGCTAACCTTATTATTTCGCTTCTGACAAAAATTATTAGATTAACCACTTTGCAACATTTCCGCAAATTTCATATAATTTATAAAATAATTAATTCCACTTCCTAATTTGATGTTTTTACGACGGAAGCGAAAATTTTTAATTAGTCTGTCCGAACATGCGGACCCCCAAACCTAGAGTGTGAAGGTATGAAAAGTATTATGCAATATCACTAAAGTAAATCAACAATTATATTTTTTTGTTTATACCAATTTTTATGAGGAGTTAGAGTTTTACCTAATGTTGTGAATACAACTATCTCAAAAAATTTGCAAAAACTAGAAGAGTTGCCGTAGCATAATTAGTCTTATTGGTGAGAGAGATCTGAGGAAAAGAGGACAAGGCGATGGAGAGGAAGTTGGATCTGCGGATTCTTCAGATGACAAACGTATACAAGTATACACTTATATCATGCTAGTATTCCAAAATATTTATTGTAAACGGTGGTGTGTACAGAAGTGTCACTGAACAATTGCGATGTTCGTCACTTTATAATCTCACCAGGAATATAATAAACATACAAAAATTATAGACATAGAAAATTATACATTGAACGAATTATTGACAATTTGACGTTTGCATGACAAACGCAATAAATCTTTTTTTTCTTTTGATAAATATCTTTTTAAGATACGAACCTAATCTATAATCATCGTAACTTTTCTTAATAAATCAAGCAAAACATCAGTTTAAAATTTAACTTTGACAGTTTATAAACTGTAGGAAAATGAAACTTTGAAAAATTTGACTTTGAAAACTTTGAAAATGAAAATTTGATTTGATTGATTGAATGATCTTTCAGTTCAAAATTTACCGATAGTTTGTAATCTGAGTAGTGAGATTATAATCGGTCACTCACAAAAGGTCGTGTCCTTTATCGCACGCTGTAATAAAAGATGCCAAGCGGGGACTTGAGAAATGGGTTTTAATTTGAGAATTTATGTAGGATAATAAAACACAAAAATATTTTTTATTTCATTTAAATATTAAATGAAGGTAAGAAACTTAAAAAAACAATATTAACAATATTAGTTGAACTAAATTGTACACTACTGCATAATGCCGTGTCAAGTCACACTTCGGTGAATTTTTAATGACACAGTGAAGCATGGCGCGGTGTGCACTAATTCGTAATTACACTCGAGTGTTAAGCAAATTCAGTATTTCCTGAAGTAAGTTAAATGAGCAGACGGGGATCAAATTAGAAAATTAATGTTAGCTATGCATATTATGAAATACGTGGTGCATGAGTTAATAATTTACTGTAGTTCAAAGGGATTTATTTTTAATTTAAAACTTCTTTGAGTTCCTAGTTGTTATATTGCGGATTTTGAAACACAGTTTTTAAAATCATAAGTTGTTTTAGGTCTAGTCACATTTGGTGCATATATAAGTCAACTGTGCTAGAGTCCGCAACAACATCTGTTGCACGAATAGCGGCTCGACCGGTGAAATACCACGACCTCACAGAAAACAAAAAACTTTTAAGGTAAAATTGGTTGCCATACGGCACAAAATCATAATTATTTTACTGTTAAAAAGTACCAAATACCTACTAATACATGAGAACATATTATAATTAGGCCCAGATATGACCAAAAATTAAGACCACAACATTTGTAGTGCAACGTAGCGTAGCATAGTATTGTATTTTAGTATATTTGTAACTAATAAACTCAAAAACCACAGAACCGATTTCAAAAATACATTACCATTAAACACACAGTTAGACACCGGTAATAGCTAGTGCTTAATAACGTCGTAAGTGCCTTTATTCACCACTCATAAAATTTAGTTTTTATTTAATATTTACAGACAAGGAATTAATTCTACAGGGCCATGTTAAATGACGTAATAACACAGATCATGTTGACTTCCAATTGAATGAATAAATAAATAACATCACGAAGTAGGTCATGAAATACATGCACACGTTTGTTTCTGTTTAGAACTGGAACAAAAGTTAAATGGCAGAAGAGAGTAATGAGACTCACTTCTGACTTTAATTATACACCGGCTAATTACGCTGGTTAATTTACTCTGAGAGATAAACTTCGCAGTTAATTTTGAATATAACCTAGATTCGTTATTCGAGAGCTTGTTGGTTCCGCGGTTACAATTGCATGGAAGACACAATAATACGTAAATTATCCAAACCCAGAGGGGTAGGCAAAAATAATGGATTTCCTTTGGCACAATCGTGGCAAATCCATTTCGTTTCTTCTACTTTTACACACCTTGGCGTACATACTCGTTGATTACAAGTATTTCGGCAGGTATTAAGAAATACCGCCTTTCATTGCTATGTCACCAATCTTGTTGGTATAAGTTCTTCTAGGATGTTCCTGTTCCAAGCGACGGAGATGCTATCTTTTCCATCCAAAGTACTAAAGCATTTAAAGAATTATATAACACCTATTTCAATGAGTTCAAGAAGGTTAAATAAAATATCTAATTTTATGAAAATATGAACAACGTCAAAATTAAGTGTCAAATTATAATTTTTAAAGCTAGTTTTATTACATCATTTCTATAAAATATTAATTACTAATGCAAGAAACCTGTTAATGGATGAAGAAAATAAACCGAATAAAGAAGATGAAAACGTTAAAGGATTGAACGATCAAAGTAAAAAAATAGTCAAACAAAATCAAGCGACAGATGATGCAGGACCGTCTAGATTTATACCTTTGCCTGGAGAAATACCACATAGCCCAAAAAGTATTTACCAACCAATAACAGGAAAATCTAAATCTGAACATAGTTTACGACAATTTATAACCACTCAGGATGTCGCTAATGCGTTGAAGTTGTCATCTTTAAGTTTCACTCCCACTAATGAAACAATCAAAAATATTAATTTCAAAGACCTCAAAATACCGAATTTGACCAAAAACGAAAATAGGGATCGATGTGATCCAGCAACATTTTTAGATTTAAAGAAATTTGTAGCCTCCTGCTTTACTTCTAAAGATACTGATAACTTTGCTTTGGTGGAAGTTCCGAACGTGCAAAATGTCCACACCGCTATAAGTGCTATAATTAATGAACCAACTCAGGAGGTGCAACGTTTTCCAAATCCACCACCGCAGGTCGTCGATGTTATTAATGTAACTAACGATATAAGAATACCGAACGCAAATCCGATTGATATAAAACAGTCGAAAACAATAGAGGGACACAAAAAGAAAACTTCAGGAAATCTATCAGAAAAATCTGATTTTGGATTAGCGGCGAGAGATTCTCTATCTAGTATTGGTTCGAATGTTTGTCGAATTTGTATGACAAAAGGACGAGAAAGGTTAGTTAAAGACTTTTACGATACATTTTAGATATGTATGTCAGTTTTATCCATACCATAAAAATGTTACAATAATGCATCTCTGCTGCCAATACAAGAAAAAGGAACTGAGTGACTTGCCGTAATTTTCCAACTTAGGAAATGTAACATTTAAGTGTTTGTAGATTATTCTTGTCCATAACATTTCATTATCACCAATTCGTTCTTTATAGGTTGATTTCGCCCTGCAACTGTAAAGGATCACTAGCGAATGTTCATTTATCCTGCTTAGAGAGGTGGCTAAATCAAGTTGGCAGAAACCATTGCGAACTTTGTGGCTTCAGGTAAGAAGAGTCATTAATATTGCTTTTTTAAAATTTTGTGGGGCTAAGATACGAAGAAGCTTAACTCTTAGAGTTTAGCTAAGTTTTCATAGACTGGAATTGGATTTTGCAATTGAAAGCAATGCAGGCTGCTGATAATTAATAGATAGATTCCATTATAAGTTTTTCAAGCTAACAAGAACTTTTTGTTGTCGTGTGTTTTGTCTTAGTTGTAATAGTCTCATAAATTTCCCCGTTTCAGTTATCCAGCAATTCGAACGCCACGATATACCGTACTGCAAGCACTCCGATTGTGGTTTGGCAATCCCCGGAATAGGAGCCATTTGCAGGTGAGAACGATTTTGTGGGTCCAAATTTTTTTTGTAGACAATTAAATAGAATATCCTGGACAATAACATTTCACTATATACTACAATTGTCCATTGATTAAAGTTAAATCAAGTCCAAGAAATTAAATATCCATATGTAAAAGAAAAAGCTGAGCTGCGCAGTTTCTCCCGCCGTTCGACAATACAACCGACGATTACCCAGCCTAAGCTGAACCGTATTTAATATGATTGATCATATAAATCTGAGATCAACTGACATTGAATTATTTCTCTGTACAAACTTTAATCCTATACTTTAAATCTTTAGATGATGAATTAAAAAAGCCTTCCCTAGCGCCCAGGCGGGTAGGTGCGTAATAAATAATAATTACAGAAATCTCACCGCAAGAGTCTCTAGGCCCAGTAGATTGGGCTGTGTAACGCATATATCATGACTGATATGATGACTGACGTTAGTTTCTTTATTAATCATGAAATGTGATAGGTAATTTGTGAGGTACATTTCCAATATAAGTTAGCTGAATCAATGCTTCATATCGACACATAATTCACAGACAAGTTGAAGCGTAACATCAAATACAGCGGTATTAATTTCCTTAGCCGTTCGAATTAAGGGCAATATATCGCTTTCAACATTACAAATCGACTGAATTGAGGGTACTTGTCATTTATTATAAAGTATGTGGTAATATATTCATACCACGTTTCTTGTCCTCTTAGCATAAGGATTCAGTAAACAAATTTCACGTTCTGATTTTCAATATAAATATATTAAACATTCTTTATACGGATCAAGCAGAAAGTGTTTGGGCTAAATGGGTCCGAAAGAAACTAACCTAATGTTAATTTAGCTAGCCATAAACATTTTCAAGAGTAATTGATGCCTTGCCATTTTGTTGGGAGGGAGAGGGACATAAACTTACTAGATTTGAGTGAGTAAATGTTCAGCGATGCTTTTAAACATATTCCATAACACCAGAAAAACTGCTGCAGAAGCTGCTGGCCTTTTGAGAAGGAGAATACACGAATACGCCTTTTTTTAAAGGGCCATAAATTTTATTAGTTCTATTATGTGAAATTTCTTTAAAACCCTTTTGTGTTGAGCGCGTCCTAAGGGGGACAGTGTCCAACAGAACCTCGCCATGTTGCCGTAGTATCATTTTCCTTGATGAAGCTCCCTATTCTAACCGTTCAGAATCTGGAACTCTTTTTATAACCTTACTATGATTTCTGACTACTGCCCCATTTGACTGTATGTTGTTGTTCACAGTCTGACTGCCTAATATTTTGGCTGCTGTCAACTGTGACGGCTGGTCTCCTGGCGGTATGCATCGTTGGCACTCAGTACTTTGTGATTGAGGGCAACAAATTTGGTAAGCTCGATCCAGGTGCTAGAAAAGAAGAAGGTTTGTCATTTTTTTTTCTTTTTTTTCTTTTTATTTTATATATGTCTTTTTATTTTATGTATATTTAATTTCTTTGTAGGCCTACATAAATCCACAGCTGGACATACGCCTTCCATAATATTCGGTTCTCCGCTTTCTGTATCCAATCCATTCGGTTCATGAGGAAGGAGGGCTCTTCACTTCTTCCACCCTAATTTTTTTATCGTATAATGTTTCCCTAATGAGTTTTAATCCATTGTCAACTAGTATACAGTTGCTTACATCATAATGAATAATCCTTAAAAGTAATTGGCTATTGCAATTGGGTTAGGATGTTTATTGATCGGTATTCACAGGTATTTCTCATCGAATCACCGAGACAGCTATGGATTTCTTCATGGCCATAGTGTTGTGCGGCTACTCGGTCACCGTGTACCTGCTGTGGAAGGACCACTACGTGATGTGGAACCGCTGGCGACGCGCCAACGTTAACGTGAGACTACTGCTGTCTCCGGATTCGAACCCCGTGCCGTTCGTGCCTAGACCTAGATATAACGTTGTTTAAATACTATAATAAAATATTTATATCATTTATTTGAATACAATTGTTTTATTTATTCTTTATTGAACATACAATAAGGTGTCAGTAGCTAGGCTGGAACTAACAGGGACAAAGTTGAATTTTACTCTCTTGGCTTACGTAGGCTAAGCTATAGGACTTACATTAAAATGATGTACGAAATAATTGTAGCTCTTTACATAAGCTAAATAAAACTCCGCGATGACATATCTATCTTCTATAGTTGTCTCACAATAACCATTTTTTTCTTAGGAAACATTAATTAAAACGCATTCGATACTTACTGAGCTATTATTTGATCTATATCATTCTGACCAATAGTTTAGAAGATATCAAAAGTTTAAACTACAAAGTAAGTAAAAACTTCGCACAAGGGATTTCAAAAGCCGCGCAGTAGACAGTTTATTACTATGTACTTTTGTTTATTATCTTTTTTTGATTTAAAGTTGTAATCATGTATTCCCGTATAAATTTGATCAACATCTAACCAGTTGTTTTTGAATTATTAATAAAGCGTAATTATGCTTTAAAAGGACATCCTATTAAGCTAATACGGTGGGCATGTTGCTCCTCCGACTCGTTAGATAAAGGATTGTTTTTTAAAATTTTTCATATAAGGCCGCATTTTCGAAAGCCAGTTTTGCGTTCTTCACTAGTCTGTTTTGAAATGTCCCTGGAAGTAGATTATCTAATTTTAGATAGGCGTTCCGTCTATCTTCGTTTATCTCATTGAAACGACGCTGTCTCATTTGAGCAGCGCGTTTAGTAGGTAAACCCATATCCTGACAAACAAAAGCAGTTAACAAACTTTAGATTCAATAAAAAT
>JWHW01052032.1:75189-88536 GCA_000931545.1 Papilio glaucus | reverse complement strand
TCACTAGTCTGTTTTGAAATGGCCCTGGAAGTAGATTATCTAATTTTAGATAGGCGTTCCGTCCTATCTTCGTTGGTCTCATTGAAACGACGCTGTCTCTTATGAGCAGCGCGTTTAGTAGGTAAACAAAATCCTGACAAACAAAAGTAGTTAACAAACTTTAGATTCACGAAAAATCGAGATTTTTTTAAACAAAAACAAAACACTTAAAAAAAACTATATTCAAAAACAACAAATGAACTTAAAAGTATAAAATAATTTTACGCAATTAAACATAAGAATCAATTCTTAATCATATTTATTTTTGGAGTCGGTGGTGGATTCATTGATTCCTGTTACACGGAACTGTTTAATAGAAAATAGAAATTAAATTATTAAAACCACAAGTATCATAATTTAGCGACACAGATTCTATCAGCTTGGCTTCCCGCCAGCATGTTTAACGATAGACATTCGCAGCGCTAACACGTCTAATCTGTGTTTACAGCGTGTAAACAAGCTCTATATGATTTTGTTGAGACATCATAAACTGATAGTGTTATACTTACCCCATGCTTTAAATTATCGTATTTTTATTACCTAAAAATAGTTAAAACCCCGCGTTGAGCTCAATTTTTTACCGAGTGACCGAAGTAAGGTACTAACTATGTACGTACTAGTTTAAGCGTTAATCTATTCACTCATCCTTTGAAGGTAGCTACGTCGTTCGGACGGAAAACTGAACGGGAAGCTGTTGCAATCTTTTGCCGTAGACACAATAAACTAAATCGTTTCGGTCGAACACGAGATCCATAACCAAATGACGGAGTCTATATTATGTCTAAACATCCTATGATAAAATGGAGATGGGGGAATTAAGTCAGGTAATTTTTAGCTTTGGATATGTTTAATTATAACATTTCATTGATTCGCAAGCTAAAAAATACAATAATTATTTTACAAATGGAACCGCTCGGCGCAAAACATGGAGCTTCATTACTGTCGGCCGAAGCTGAATTAAACAACTTCGCGTAATGAAATAAAGCTCCTTTCTGTAAAAATGTCGAACACGCTTTCAAATAATGAACTCGAATCCGCCAACAATTTACTGAATGTAACATCGTATTACTTCAAAAGTAATTAAATCTGGTACTCTACTGATGAATGCTGACGCATCCTTTATCTGATTATTAATTTTGTTTTAATTTATGTACTTAGTAAATATCGGAACGATACGTCGACGCAGCGTAGGTAAACCTCCCACAACATGGACCGATGATCTGGTCAATATAGTGGGAGTCCACTGGATGAGGGCGGCAGGGGACTGATCTTTGTGGTGATTAAGGGGGGAGGCATTTATACTGTTTAAGTTAGTGGCGGTGTTGGGAGATGATGTCTTAGCAAAATACATAAATGAATAGATAAATAAATATACGATTAGGGCCGTAACCCAGAGGCCCAGGCATGACACTGCCTGGACTGGATTTCCATTTGGCGCGATCTTAGCACACCTTTATCGCTTCTTTTACATCCACATATCTAAGCATACACATGCTTGTTGGTGCAGCTACTCCTCATATCGTCCTTCTTTATACTTAACTTATATCAGACTAGCATGTCACTAATCTGATCGATATAAACTCGTCTGCGTCAACTACGCAAACTTACTCTTTTACTCGAAATACGGATGTAGAAGAAGGGGAAGTAGTGTGCCAGGGAAATTCCTAATCCCTGCCGTACCGTCTGGGTGAGTCTATTCATTTATTTATTTATTAACGCTGAGATATTTTAATTACAGTTCATAGAAATACAGGGCTCGGATATTCATCATTAATGCTCGATTCGATGGACCGTAATATCGCCCGCTTGCCGCAGTGTGTAGGCGTCCCGTCCTCATATACACGAACATACCATATGTATATGTATGTAGAAGTTTGCGGTCACGTACGTAATACATACAAATATTAACCTGTAACAGTATTATCATGGTTAGATAAACCTTATTGAAAGCAAACTAATTCGGTCAAGCAAAGTTTTGCAGGTCAATTTAACTAATGAAAGATTACATGAACTTGTATTTGAGGAAAATTTACAAGTTGCGTTCAAAATCAAAGGCAAGATCACTGCTTTGAAATTATTTCATCTGATTCAATGAAGATTATATGTTGGAGAATGTGATGATCAAGTATAAATGCCACGAAATGGACTCTACGTAACATAAATACTTTCTTGTTAGATTTAGAGAACTATGTTTCTTTGGTTCGATTCTGTTGAAAATATGAATAAAGAAGAAGGGGAGAGGTTACTTTACGCTGTGATTGGTAGTCACAATGATGCTAGAAGAAGACTAAGACGAACCGAACAGATCAGTGATGTACTAAAGAAGAAATTAAAAGTAAAATTTGTCGACGAACATGTCTATAAGAACATCTATATAAGATGGATGTTAAAGAAGCAAGATAAGTGTGCCAGGACCGTTTCAAATGATATCACTTTTAAAAATAAAAGGTCTACCACACTTAACATGCTCCATTAACCCCTTACCACTGAGATACCACGGCTCATTGCAAAGTAATGCTCTTCTAATTACAATTTCCAAAGCACTAACAATAACACTAAAGAAAATTAAAGCCGGCTGGTGGCTGTTTTACAACATTGTTTAGCTCTTTACTTTGTTTGTGCTCACAAAATTTGTACCGACTGAAATGTTCAAAGTTTTAAGACGCTCATTTGTGTCCGTAAGCGTACCTAAATTCTCTGTATTTATATTAAATAGTATTTTATTTTAAATTTAATTAAAATACTGTCGTATGAATCATACATTTTTTAGGACTTGGATTCACAGCAATCGCCTTTTTATCTTTTTCAAAAGGTCTTACATTGTGTCTATAATGGGAGATAATGTTTCACCCCTGCTAAGCTTCTTGCGCTTTTAGAGGTCCGTTTTTCACCGGACGGCGGACTGTCAAAAAGCGGCGGCAGTGCATTCAGCGTTAATTGGTCGCCGGCCCGGTATCCGGTGCATGTACACACATTTATTGTAAACCATACACCACCGCAAACCCAGCAAAAACACGGATTGACATCCGGCGAATAAAACCAAAGTGTATAAGCGCTATAACTGTTAATTTTGCTGCTATTGCTGCGTAGGAAAATTAATTATTTAGTTGTTTAACGTATCGCTATAGTATTTACCTTATCTATGTATATTTCCAATAATCGTTAATCACCTCGCTGTTCCCGCCTCACGTTTGCCCCCTTCTCTTATTAAAAAAATACATGCAACAATATTTTCTTACCAGTACTCTTAATACCGACTTTTCTGTCATTGTCATATTGATAATCAATAACATTTTCAGGCACATTAAAAAATAAAAAGCACTATTATCGCTTATTAAAAGCTATTCCGGTTACATTTTAAAACGTTCTTGTTAAATGCAGACATTAAATAAGTAATTAACTCTAGTTTCATTCGCGTGAACGATTCGAAGTTTCCCCATTACCTTGGTGACAACTATTTACTGGGGTTTTCTAATAAACACTAGCAAAATACTGTGGCAGTCTGTTAAATATTGAACGGAAACTAAATACTATCACGTCTTCCTTTTAAATCAGTTGTTTATTAAACAATGCTTATTATTCACAAGCTTTCATTACTTTCACTTGAAGGCTACTCGTTTAATATCTACTAAACTATAGCTTATACAATAATTTAAATTTCATATGTTAATTATAAATAATAAAATATAAATATTCGCTCCCGCCTGTAACCCAGACGACAGAAATTATGGACTTTCATTTATCGCGATCCTAGCACATCTCTCTCGCTTCTTCTACATACATACATCAACGCATACAAGCTCGTCGGTTACGGGTGCTCCTTATATCGCCTTTTTTAGTATGTTACTAATCTGATCGATATAAGTTCTCCTTGGACGTCCCCAGCCAACGCTGCCAATCACTTTTGCAACATAAATTTGTTTCGTAATTCTCTCTTCATTCATCTTTTCAACATGTCCCAACATCAAGGCATACCTTTCTCAATTCTAGTCACAACATCCACTTTTAAGCCAGACAAAACCTCGCCCAGCGCCACCCAATCCGGTGATAATAATAAAGTAACGGCCCGAGCCCAGGCTCCCTCTACGGAGGGAGCCCTCGAGCTAAGTTACTCTTAAAGAGGCTTAGGCTAGGCGCCCTCTGCGCCCTGCCGCCTCGAGCCCGGTGTAGCTGAAAAATGCCTCCTCAAGGCAAACAGTGACTTTTCAGTCGCAAAAAAAAAAAAATCGCCCAGGGCCAGTCATCGCTCCGCTCTCACTCGTTGCGAATGTAGCAGTCTTTTGTTCCAGACGCGCCTTTATTACGTGTTATATAATTTGTACGTGTAAATAAGTTTTTGCTAATATCTTGACTTTATTCATATCATTCCTTCTGAAACCCACAACCCAACATTTGTATCTATATACCTAACAAAATATTTCTATGTAATTTTCTTAAATTATTTATAGCTTTATCATAAGATAACAAAAAGATAATTTCATTTTAAGATTGAGAATAACGCCACCTATTTAAAAATCGAAATCATTATTGTTTTACCTAAGGAGAGATTTGTGTTTTTTTTTTAGTTTTTTAAAATATTATTTGATATGTTTAATGAGAACAAGGTCGTGGTGTCATTTAATTGATTATATGCATAAGTATAGTAATGTTCAATAATAATTTTAGTTCGAAGTAAAAGCAATGTTCTTGGTGAATATTGATACAATTAGCGGGAACGATAGTACTCTCGAGACAGATTAATATCAGCCAGCTCTACATACACACATAATAAATTGCTTCGACAAGGATCTATGTCATGTACGATGACATATACACAATATAGGAAGGTTGGTTGACCCCATTGGGGGCAGGGGGACTTCCACTACTGACAATATTTTACATAATTCATAGCAGAACAAGGTGTAATGCTGCATTTTAATAGTAGAATAGTACTAGAGTTGTTGGGGGCTCTTATTGTCTCTTTGCATCCTTCTATCATATGAAGTCGGGGAGCCCATTGGAGGTGATGAATGAGGTACCGTAGATCTATTAGCTGAAATATTTAGAGCACCATCGCTAAGCCTTAAACTTAAAGGAATACTATATTTACTAATTGTAGTAAAATACATTCATATGGCGATCAGGTAATAGCTTTAATAAGCATCACGAACTAGACTTTTTCAATGCAGGTCGAACTTCTTGTTCTTGTTGAATGCAGGTGATAAATCTTAATAATAAAATAAAATAAAAATAAAATAATTTTTTATGAAACGCAGGTGAAATATTGAGTGGTGTTACATAACGTTCGATGCATTACACGTATGGTTGGAAATAGGACTTTTCCACGGATAATCCCAAGCAATCTCTATTGCATGCACGGGCTCGCACGCCCAGGCAACTACCAGGACCTCACAGATCACAGGAATGTAGTATGAATAACTAAATATTCATTTAATGTAAGTTAACTTTACAGACGTGAACCGTACGAAGCACAAAGCAGGACCACTACCTATTGTCAACGCTAATGTCGCTAATATGTACGTAACCTGTAGTGCCGTATCTACAACATTAATCTCATCGGGCAACGGAGCGATCGTTGATTGAATCCATTTATCGAATACACCGCAATTTGCCTTCAGACATTGACGATACGTGCGCACTGATACGGACAAGCGTTACGAACATGTATCTATTTGTGAATGAAGACGTCATTAAATTGGTTTCACGGTCGACAAAACTAGAACTAGATAGCAATCACTATCTGCTTTTAAATGATCTTATAAGGCTTCAAACGTAACGTGTAGTGGACCTTATTTTACTTGCGACTTATTTGTAACTTTTTGAAGTTAAAACTTCAATAGGCACGCTTGACTTGGGGAGTAAGCTGGTCAATGCGCGAAGAGAGCGTTACGAAAAGTGTAATCAGCGAGGCGATCGGAAGTTGTTTGAATTTGGAACAGTTTCGACGAATTTTTTTCGTTTATTTTCCTTGTATTCAATTTGGAATATTATCGTTAATATACAAGGGCTTTTTTGTTGATTATTTATTATTAAACTATTGTTGAGCCTGTTTTGAGTTTTCACTTCTGTCGGCAGTCCTTATGACTGCCTGTGTTTTTTTTTAAATTAAAGCATTGGTAACAATAAACCAGTCCAATACAATTTGTATTGAATCATACTTAATTGTGTCAGAACCTGGCCTCCGCCTCCAAAAGAGCGGAACTTCCACGAGAAATTGTACCTCCACCTCCGCAAGAGCGGAATCCAAGTGGGGCCGTAGGTAAAATTTATGTTGCTGGTTCTTGATTGAAATTACCAATAAAGCTTATAAAAATAATTATCTACTCTAACCTAGTGAGAATAAAGACTTTACATTTTGGTACAGACATAGATTATAGTCTGGAAAAGCACATGGGCAAAAATGTGTTCCCGTGGGATATATTTTTTAATTGTTTACAGGTGCATATCTACATATATAAAAGGCGATGTTCCCTATAGATTATGAAAGGCTCCCATCCGGATCACTAGTAGGCTATATTTTTAGCGTTAACATGCCACATAGTTTGTTTCATCGTATTTTTATGTTTATTGGGGATTACTAACGACATGCACGTTGTAAATATATTTATTGGTTAACCTAAATCCGTGGTGAGATCAGTCAGCCGGATGGATACAGGAAACGCCTGCGGCACTTCCGGACTCGCCGCCACAATCAGATTTCTAGCGCAGACCACACATTGGTTTTAGTTTCAATATAGCTTTATGTATGTTTCTCTAATAGCAATGCTTTTAAAATGTCACTGTTATTGTTTTTTTTTCTTCAGCGTTATAATTGCGTTTTGATTTAATAACTCTGCCTCACTACGACGCCATGGCGTCTTTACCAGCGACACAAACCTGGTTACCTCTGGCGGAAGGTCACAATGTAGAGTATCCATGGCGTTTCGTCAGTCCGGCGGACGGTTGGCGACTAATTGAGTCAAGTAACAAGTTGTAATGCACTCGTAAATCTCAGTAGCAGCGTAGCTAGGACATCAATAATACATCGCCACACCTTGGCCAAGTGAGCCACAACCACAAGTGAATTTCGTGTTATACTATTTGTACACGTAGCCAGCAACGTCGCCATGACGTTCTAGGCAGAGCTCTTAATGTTAAATTTGAATTCAAGTAAGATTGGCATTCATCCACTTATATCAGTCTCCCTCCTAGATTATAATAATAATGCTTTGCCAATAATGTCACAAAATTGTCACTTGAAAATAACACAAACACTTCACATAACATAAAGACAAAGTAATTTAGATATAAATTTTGAAAAATATAGATAACTAAGCTTTTGCACAATTATCTAATAAAATCTATCTTTAAGAATAAACAGACTGCATGGACTACATTTATAATACCAGGTTACATTTTTTTGTTAATACTCGGAGGAAGATAATAAAAACATAAGTTACGTTTACTCACCAATAGATGGCACTATTATTTATTAAAATCATCGACATAATGGTACTGGAATCCGTGTGCCTACAGAATATTGAAATATTATCCTATCCTAAACAAAACGGCATTGATACACCCGTTATCAATATTTATGACATAAGTTTAATACAGAGTGGAAAATAATATAATATCCCTTTACCCTTAACGGTCATCCATCAAATGTAAATGATCGATAAGTGCGAAACCTTTGTGAATACGGTCCACTTACCAAAGCTTTCGCACTTACACGGACTTAAAATGTTTCCTGTAAAGCGTTAAATAATGAGATACAGTTTTATAATGTTAATGTCAAAAATAAGTTATTATATTATGGATTAATCGCTTTGAAGTTTTATAAATAATAAATAAACACACACCCTTGACCCAGAGGTGTAGGCAGAGATCGCAGATTTCTACATTCAAACATCTAGGCATAATTGCTCTTAATGTCGCCTTTCTTTTGTATTACTACTGTGTCCAATACTACTAATCTTCCATTAATCAACAATGCTTTGTACAAAGGGGATATTAATTTTGCGCTACTCAACTGAATTAGAACTGGCGCGAGAGTAAATTACATTGAAAACTAATTTAGATTAGCATTACGAGCGGATTATCATAGAACAATAATCTAATAACTATCATATTCATTGATTTATGTTTTTAACAAGAATAAAATTTCTATTGTCTCAGTTTAGAATTGTATCTTAAAATGGTTTAGTTAAATTTGCTTGTAAGGTTACAAAGTTACTTTTTGACTTATCTTTAGGATACATTTTGCGTTTCTTTTCCTTGTCTTCCATTCGTTGTATTTACAAACTTAATAAGGGAATAACCCCAGACAATAATCTAGTTTTACATACGTTTTCGGTTCCCAAGGTTCATGTGTATTTAGCATCTGTCATATATACTCTAAAAACCTTTACATTTTTTAAAAATATTAGGGGATTATTGAAATAAATATACGCTCACGCCCGTAACCCAGAGGTGTAGGCAGATATCATGAATTTCCATTTGGGACGATCCTGGCACACCTCTCTCGCTTTTTTTTATAAGAGAAGAGGGCAAACGAGCGGCGAGAACACTGAGGTGATCAACGTCGCCCATGGACACCTGCAACACCAGAGAAACTGCAGATGCATTGCCGGTCTTTAAGAAAAAGATAGGCTCGATAATTGAAGTAGCTTTCTCGCTTATTTAACATTCAAATTATTGAAATATTTAACTAATATCTCCTTTAACCATTCCAACTAACTTAAATGTTTGCTAGGACATGGTTTACTTAATATTTCAGATTTTCCGTGTGTCTAGTACGTAAACCATGAACGCTTTAATCCTAGTAAAGAAGCACCAAATTATAAGGCTACAGAATTTTAATGATTCAATTCATAATTTAATAACGGTTTATAACTTGCCTAGTTCGATTATAAACTGACGACATAGACATAGTTATAGAAGCATATATATGTAGGCCTGCGGTACATCAGGCTTATAATTAAATTAAAAACAAAATTTGGTAAGGTCGTTGTTTTCATTTTCCCCATTGTACTGTTCCGTTCGTTATTTGTGTTAAATAAACCATGCTACAAGCATCTACTTCATACACATCCCAATTACTCATGGCATCATTACTACGTCGTTTGAAAAACATAATGCTGAATCTATTTCTTTCATCAGTGAAGTTATGCTCTACTTCCTTTCAAAAGAGATATAATTTAGTTGCTCCGGTTAAACTTTAAATGTCCCTTTCAAAATCAGGCTCAGGAAAGAATCTAGGTTTTTGAATTTGACGTTCATTTGGCAGATGAAGGGATGTCATTTTCTACGATACTTTTATGGCTAAGATTAGCAACGAGTCTAGTGGAGACTTTAAAAACCGGCCAAGTGCGAGTCGGACTGGCACACAAAGGGTTCCGTACCATTATCTATGAAATGGCAAAAAATCACGTTTCATATTTATTTTTAAAGTGTATATAACTAAATACTATGTGAAGATGTCAAGCGTAAAAACAGGTAGCTGTTGTCGTTATCAATATAAAGGAAAGAGAAAAAAATCACGTTTGAGTTACGGGAGCCCCTTAAATATTTATTTTATTCTGTTTTTTAGTATTTGTTGTTATAGCGACAACAGAAATACATCATCTGTGAAAATTTCAACTGTCTAACTAACAAGGTTCATGAGATACAGCCTGTTGACAGACGGAGAGACAGATGGACAGCGGAGTCTTAGTAATGGGGTCCCGTTTTACTCTTTGGATACGGAACCCGTAAAAATAGTCTATAGTGATTCACAACGTTGATTGGGCTCCGACCAATCTAAGAACAAAATCCAATCATGGGGCCAGCTCTTGGTTGGTTGGTCAGTCAGTGACCATTTGGATATTATGTTGGTCGGTAATACCTACATTTAAGGTGACCCATAGTTTGGGAATTTCTGGTTTAAACAACTGAATCTTAAATGTAATAAGAGCTTTTATATGTCATGTTATTGGATAGGTTCATCCTGTAAATTGTTTTCAGAACAATTTGACGAGTTCACTGATGTGAAGCACAATATATGAGAGCATATTAATATTATAAATAGACTAGCTTTTGCCCGCGGCATCGCACGCATTCGTGTCTTTATTTTCTGTATTTTTTTTTATGTAATTTGTTTCCGCGTATAATAAATTTAACTCATTTAGGCAAAACACTACTTATTCTTTAAGCTTGTAATAAATAAAAGGTCAAAATTTAATTAATTAAACTATATATTTGGTGTAGATATATTTATGTAGGTTTGTTATGCCCATTTGAAGCGGCACTGCCCGGCGGGCGGTGTTTATTTTATACGATGTTGGAGTTTACGTTCGTAATACAAACATTAACCTGTTATGCAAACTTTACGGGCAGTGTACCGAGCTCATATGTTTAAATTGAATAATTTCTCAATCTTATTATTTAAAGGGAGCAATTTTTGTATACTTAGGCTATCTCGGAAACAGCTTTGGATGAAGTATTACTTATCATAATGATAATCGGTTGTAGAGTTCTAATATTTTTAATAAATAATTACATAATTTTCGGTAAAATCGCAAATTACGAACGACAAAAAAAATAGTGCGGAGTCTGTTGGGACATGGGTGATAAATCATTTACCAACATGCAAAATCTTACCGGAACCTAAAATGATTGTGACATAACGCTAGATGTAATTATTCTAATTCTAAAATATACGAAAAACACTATCTCACGATGACAAAGATGATAACGCAGGCCCAGAAGTAATAATCATAAGACATAGATTTCTTGCTAGTCTTTTACGTCTTGGGTTCTTCAGGAAGAGAGGCGCCTTCTTTCATGTCTGACAGCCGATGTGCAGTTCTGGATGTTCATGGTGTGGTGATTAGGCGGCTTATAAAAATAACGTATTACAATCTTGAGATCAATGTTCGCCTTCAGGACTCGATATAGCAGCTAGCCTCTCGGTGTTTTACGGAATGCATATTGAGGAGTGTGCGCAGGAATTACAGAGCATATCAAGCGCCATGGTTGCACCAATATTTTTTTTTGTGTTGAATTGTTGTGATTGAATCTATTAAGAAATTTTCAATCAAGGTAAAAAGCCACTTGATTGGCACCCATTTTTTTCATAGTTGATTCCCTCATCTCTATTTTTCGGACGTTTAGAAACACGACTGGTCTCCATCGTTTTATAGTGGATACACTGCGCATCTGTACGAAGCGAATCGAATCTTCTTTCGTGGTGCGCACGGTAAAGGATTAGAACATGTTCGCAGCGTCAGTGTTTCCGTCCACCTATGACATGGGTACCTTCAGGAGACAAGCGAATAGGCTGTTACTCTAAACTTGTGCGTATCTTTCGACCATATCTCACAACAACAGGTGGGATCGTAGTCAAGTGCTAGTTAATCCATATAAAAAAGCGCATGCTTCAAAGCCTCTCGGTCTTTAAATAAACTACTTGGAGCCATTACTAACTTCTATCTGTATTTTAAACTTTATCGTTAACTGACCAGACAAATTAATAGCCTCGCTCGATCTTAAAGTGGTTTTACAAATGGATTCCAATTAATTAAGAGCTGTTATGACGCCGGCGGACTCGGTCGTGATTTGTATTCAGGTTTTACTATTGAAAAAGTAAATGTATTTTGTAGCACTCCGACGTTAGCGCTCAAAAATGTAGATCTAACTTTAGATTAACTGAAAGGTAGATAGTTCAACTTATCTTGGCTCGTGGCGCTATGTGTGCGTGATGCTTGTCGACAGTTGAAACATTATTTCTGAAATTTTAGTTTCTCAAAATCTAAATGACATCTTCCCTGAGAAGTAAAAATTCATTGATTTTTTATCAAATTTACAACATTGATTGTGAACTTCGTCAGTTTATAATCTGACTACGCATATTATAAATTTATCAGCAAGTTGTAAACAGAACAAATTATTGACAACTAATCATGTCAAATGCAACAAACCTATTTTTTCTTTGCTAATTATTGCATCTCTATTTCTAATTCTTATTTTTACATATATAATAATAACGTCCAAACTACTAACGAACCAATAAAACCTATATAAGGATGTGTGTGTGGTAATAACGAAACAAAATCAGAGCTAACGAGAGTGCAATTTAACTTGTGAAATGTAATAACTTTGTTCATTTAAAATCGCAAAAAAGCACATTGTAGAGCTACCATTAATGTTTAACTACCTCGTAAAACTTCTGGATTGCAGTTAAAAAATTGTTAATGATTGTAACTGGATTGTTGCCCTGGACACAATGTCATATTTATTTATTGGATTACCACCAAAGGTGGAACTACGAAGCACTAACTGCTGTATCTCATTTTAACTAGATGTGTTACCAGTAAGGTTAAAGGACAGCGGAATCACTTTTATATATTTTGTATACGTACGTATTTCATTTATTCTAGCAATTATACAAAAAAGTAGCAGATATGTCATCAGGTTTGGAAAAGACACGAAAACGTCCCAATTGGTATTTTTCTTTAGCTTTGACAAACTATAAGTGACAAACTATAGCTGTCCTCTTTTTTCTTATAATTTTAATCATGCTATCCTTTTTACACTATTTGGTATGCGTGAATGTTGTTGTCGCTGTCTTCGGAACACCTTTGACCTGTTATTTTGTAGGCCTATACGTACCTATACCTAAAAATATTGTATGTTTTATTATCCATTTTTTTGTCTAATTTTGTGTATTAGATCACTGTCCTCTGCTTACACTTAAAGGAACATAAATAAAACAAAGGATTCGCGTATTCAGTTTATCGAACTTACCCGACTGAATCACCTCGACAGAGCTTTAGGAGTCCATTTCACAAAGTAACATTAGAGTTGTGGCAGAACATAAATCCAATAAATATCACCTACTTAATCAGCGGCCCTTGTCAGACATACTGGTTTTTTCTTTCTCCGACACAGCGGTTCTAGGTTTATTGAACGGTGTCAAGTCGACCAGTTCGTGAAGAAATCTTGTTAATTTAGGCATTAATGTAGTATTGAAATATATTTTTTTTATTCTTCTGATACCAAAGTTAGCTTTTTTATCCGTTAGGAGGGTATTGTTATTCGCGCCGGTGCATGTATGTATTTTCCAATAGGACCTCCTGTACCTTAAATGGCTTGAAGATTTTGAAGAGTGATGTGTTATTAAATTTGTAATCTTCACTGATGATGACAAAACTATTTAAATGCTAAAATAGCACATACCTTTACAAATACAACCGTTCTAAACAAGGATTATAAAAGATATATAAAAGTTATAAAAGATGTTAAGAAAGAGGCTAAGAAGAATATACGGAGAGTGGATTTCCTCAAACG
>JWHW01052032.1:56290-72721 GCA_000931545.1 Papilio glaucus | reverse complement strand
GCTAACGGTATTGAGTCTTCAATGTTACTATATTACGTCACCTATCAGGCGCATTAGCAATTTGCGGTGGTAATACCTCTAGGGATTCATCAAGCGTTCATAAGTTATTCAAAATAAACTTCTGTGAAAAGCGACCACTTTAATTAAACTTCAGATAATCCTGTTACAGTTTGATGATTAAAATTGTTTTCAATAAAGTATTGCAATTTAAAGAGAATAAAAGATATTTACAGATTATCAACGCTCGGTTTCGTGCGTAATTTCAATGCCCGCTGTAATTTTCAACGCTCCAACTATTACGACAACTCAAGCGGTTAAGGCGGGTTCTCAACTGAACTAAATTGATTGCTGGGAATTAGAATGTGTAATGTACTGGTTATGATAGCCTGGTACACTAGCGTTGAGTTTTATCATATGGCAGTGTCGGAGGTTTGAATCTCAACAGACTTTTTTTTGGTATTTTAAACGAAGTGCCGAAGAATTTTTAACGAAGCAGAAAAAAACATGAAGGTTACAAATGAAAATTTAAAATTGCCAAGATAAGACGAACTGCGACTGTGCTTTGCTATGTATTCGTCTTTTAAAAAAACACTTTTTCGATTAATGTCATATAGTGCCATCGAACAAAATGTTGTATCATCATTTGACACCATCGACACCAATGCAGGTTGATGAAGCAACCATAAAAAGGTGAATGAGCGTTTTACAGGAGAAAATATTTCATTGTGTCATTTTTTAAACTTGGCCTCTCTTTGTCACACTCGTACAACATCATGTTATGCTAGTATTACACTTTATAGATAAAAATAACATAAATGACATCAATACCTCCTACGTAAATTGTTGCAAGCAACAAAATTGCAAATTTGTGTTTTTCATATAAAAGCGTCCAGTTTTATGTATGTTATCTGTTTAAAATAAAATAATACCAAAAATCTGTATGTTTTAGATAGTTTTGAGACGAATAATGTTGTATGTTTCGAACGATTCCGGCGCAGATTGCAGTATTGTTATTTGCAATGGTTTACGGTGGGCGATGCGCGGTGAGTTGAGCGCGCTCGTGCCACTTATGAGTCACATAAAACGTATGACGCTGGAAGTCGCTAACAGCCGCACGTCGGGCGTTGTTTGTGTTGCTGTTGATTTAGTGGCTTATGTTTTTTTTTGTTTATTAAGCAAGAGTAATTATAAATATTATTAAAAAATGTTTACGCAGGAAAAATATAAACTCATAAATCACACCTTATACCAAAAATAAATCTCAATCAACTTTATTTGTAAAGCGGCTTTATTTCTGAGAAATTATTTCATCTACGAAGTATTGTCCAATTAATTATTTTGTAAAGTTGAAGTGAATTAGAAACAAATGAAAATTGTTATTCCTAGAAATGATTTATGAAACATTTCTTAAGTAAAATGTTTTTTTTTTCTAACGAGAATTCCCTAATTGGTTGCCGCTTTTAATTTGTCGCTTTAAGTGTATTACGTTCTTTTGCGACATAATAACATTTTTTAATTTATTTCAAACAAAATTTCCAACTTAAAAATTTCAAATTTTATGTTCCCTATAAAAAAACAGAGATGCGTCTTCTGCTGCATGTCACAGAAATTTTCGGTTCCAGTAAGATTTTGCAATTCATCCATTGACGGTGCTATCGAAGATATGGCGATCTAAATATTATATTAGTGTTTTCTTTGTTGAATTTTGCTTTTTTTTGGGAAAAAAAAAGATGAATTTTGCATTAAAAACCGTATCTGAGTACAATACTTCATCGCAATCGTAACACGTAGTTCGCACAGTTCACAATCTTACACAGAAACATCTACGTAAAACAAGAAATATAAGAGGTAATTCTAAACTCTGTTCACCTAATATACTCGCGTGGCTTAGTTCTGTTTTGGGTACAACTCACTCAGTCATTTTTTTCTTTAAAAACAGAATATCCGTTGCTGAATTGTTCGCAAAGGCGAGAAAGGCAATTTAATGGTCATCCGCTTTCAAACATAAATCACAAAAGGGACGCCTATACGAAATTAATGATTTTCATTTGGGGTAATATACTGTTCCCATTGAAATATGTCTAATATATCGTTTGGTCCCCAGCGTAGCTTAGTGGAGAGCTTATCCTAAAACGAACGTGGTTTTTGGCTTCCCAGATTTGATTTTAGGACGTGACTAATATTACTTTTAACCAATTTTATTAAAGTTTTTAGGATTTTTATTAGAGTCGAAGAAGCTCCAGGAAATCCAGCGATCTCCACTATTTAAATTTCTTTAAAAAAACATCCACCGTAAATAGACCGGTTGGTAGAGAACGGAAATAAAGCCAATTGTGTCCGTATGTTTTACATGTTTTTACAGTTTACAGGTGAAAACCATCTCCTGGAATAAGCTTATAATCTTTTGTCAGTCTAATACTGACTTTTAGTTTAGTTAGAGTAGGGAGGGTAGTATTTTCAAAGGTCAAATTGTAGTTCTGTATTCTTTACAAGTACTATATTTTTTGTTGAGAAGATATCAAGGTCATGAAAAAACACGAAAGTTTATCCTGCTATACCTTCGAAAAATAAACGTAACAAAGTAACAACAGTTGCTGAGCGATATTACTGTAATGATAAATTGAATAAAACGCCTAGGCTCCTCGTATTTTTTTTCAGAGCCTGAAGGTCGAATAGGGGTCAGACTGGCGCCGTAATAAAATTGTTACGCTCGGTGATTACCCTTGTTATAAATATATTTTGTACCACACAGTATAGTTTATGTATTTGTAGAGGTTTATATATAATGAAAGAATTTTGGTCTAACTTTAAAACTCGAAACCTTGAACTCAGAACGTGTATGCATCACCGATATGAGCGCCATCTATTAATAAATTCTTAGTAAATACAGTCGTCTATTGTCAATTGAACAAACAAAATTTATCTTTAATTCCTTAAGGCGTGTAAAATTTATAGAGGCACAAACTCTATCGGCTTTGATATTAAATTTACATAATATTTAAAAGTTTTACTTCAGATCCATGGATACAATGTATTCCCAATTTTAAGATACGTGATTTATTTTATAAAGAGGTTTACGATATTGACTAAAGGGGTGTATATTTAAGAATGATAATTCAATAAAGTTTTATAAAGAGTTATGATTCACCCTGGCACAAGGAGGTTTATTGACTAGGCCTTTTTATAAGATATTTCTGCAAGAACCTTATTATGATATATAGGGGTAGTGTAGTAGGGTAGTAGTAGGTAGGCTTTGTGCTAAATTTATAAATGACAAGCTGTGCCCCGCGGTTTCACTTGCCATGCATTTTAATTTAATTGAAATCGATTTATAAATACGTGACTATTCGTTTGTTAATATTTTTTTACAAAAATCAATATAATCAATATAGAAATTTATCAAGAAATAAAATTCTGTGCCATTTTTTTCTATTATATTGATATTTCTCAAAAAATACCGTCGAACTGTCAAACGCGTGAAGTTATGAAGATTTATAGGTTACAGAAATTAGAGGTTATCAAAATTTATAATACATCTATGCCGATTTGCGTTAGGATATTCTCAACTTTTAAGGTTTTTAAACTATTTAAAAGTCATCTTAGTTATACAAAGTATGGAACAAAGAATGTAATAATTACTAGGAAAATGATGTTAAGTAATTAGCGCTATTCGTAAACATTCACTATGATATAATTCATTTGAGTAGCATCATCGTGACTTTCTGACACGTACAAAATGTTTCTCACTTGCACATGACAATATTTATTATTTTAATTATATTATGTAATAATTGCAAAATATATTTATAATTTATAAATAAAAATTTGTATAGATTTCGACAATTTTGTTTTTTGTTTGATGGCTTACGTTAGCAACCGGACCCACTTGGTGGCTCTGCAATAGTATTTTAGGTGAGTTTTTAATTTTTTGACGAAAAACGTTAGCTGAACCTACTAATAAGAAGCATGCTTACGTCCATATAAGACACGGTCTGCTGGGTCCACTAGTATTCATATAATTAGTTTCGAATGTGATTGATGTCTCCACAAAGCAATAATTACTAGTCACAGTGATACGTGTCACTAAATAACGTCGCATTAATTTTCTCAGCGTTTCAAATCAACAAGGTCATTTATCAGCTGTCCCATAACCGAAGGCGATCCTACGATGACACATGCCAAAGACATACGTCACTATCTGCTTAATGAATATTCTCCTATATTTGTACATATCGTATACCACTAAAACTATAACTCATAATACAAGGAAAAATATAGAAGAATATAGAAGGATTTCCTGGCCAGAATACCTGCACCAGTAGTACAACATGAGTATGAAATCACTGTTCAGGGCTGCGGTAAATAGAGACCAGTTGTTCATAATTATCGCCATCCCACATTAGTAGATAGCACTAGAAAAACTATAAGAAAACCGTACTTGAAACATTCTACTCACTTCGTAACAGGCCTTGGTTGAATAGCCGGCCAAAACAATAATGATTAAAGTAAAACTAAGATGTAAGAGTGTATATTCAAGAAGGCGTCACGTTTGTTCAAATATCGTTACACGAGAGAGACGAAACATACAAGAAATAACCTCGAGAGAAAGAGACGCAGCGCTATAAATTGTAAATATCGAATAAACACATTATTAAAGAAAATTCTGTGTTGTGTTTATTTTAGGATAACTTCTATCTTTCTCTCTCTCTCTCTGTCACTCACACAATATTTCTCTCTTTGTTTTTTTTCCAGGTCTATTATTTTTTACGAGTACATGAATATAATATCTACCATTCAGATATATATTAGTATAGCTGCTGACACTGTTTGTGATGTCTATATTTCATTGATAAAATAGTATTGCAAACGTTTAAATAAATATTTTTTTATTCAATAAACTATTGAAAACTATCCAACGGAAAGTAAAACGTTGTCAATGTTTATGTCGGCCATAACACGTCGAGCGCCATTTGGGACCACTCACCCGTCCGAACGTTCACAACATTTACTAACGGCCAATTTTTCATTGTTTGATTTTTTTAAACAATTGGCATTTACTAGAAAAACTATGGAGGCATATATAAATATTTATGTAGGAATTAAAATCTGGGACTAATTACGTATAGTCCCTGATTTAAATTTCTCCCCAAATTAAACAAACACATTGTACCAAAGTCATAGCAACGGTTATGTAAAGATCGACAAATCTATTAGATTATATTAAATATAAAAAGGGCGATATAAGGAGCACCCATAACCGACGAGCATGCATGCGTAGGTGTATGAATGTAGAACTAGCGAGATAGGTGTGCCAGAAAAAAGATTTAAAAGTTCTTTTCGAATGCGTGGTTCAAAACCCACTGCAGAAAAGGTCTATGCGCAAATGAGGCAACAATATTAACGTACACATTGTTAGGCTTGCTTTAAATATTTGCAAATTTGGAAGACATCAGGAGTTTTCTAGACACGTAAAATTTTGCAATCGTGATTTTAATGAGCTACCGCTCAAAAATAGAAAGCCCCACAAAATATAGAATAAAGAAAGAAAAAACTTATTTGCTTGTGCACCACAAAGACTATATTATAGTAATCAACAAACGTAATGTACACTGATACAGTATAATTGATTCAATTAATAAGAATAAATATAGAGAACATAATTAACATCTTAAAAAATCCTTCAAGCTGACAATCGTCCAATGCTAGCCCTAGGCTTCCCTCATTGATAGCCACAACGATCGGTTCCGTAGGAACCTGTCGTTGCTGATTGCTAGCGAACGAAAAATTGGTTAGATACCATCTTCTGCACAGTCCTCTAGACCTCAGAGCAAACAGTTATTCGAAGAGATAATAATCAAATCAAATTAATATATAATATATAAATTAATCCACTTTGACATAATGTATAAACAGATAAATAGGTGTCTTTTGAAGATATTACTTATCTAAGAACTTTTAGATGAGACCAATAATTGATGTTATTGGTTTGAACAATCTCAATTTTTGTGTATCGTTTACACCTGAAATAAAATAAAAAACGGGAAATAACTGCAGAATTGGTGAAACGTCACAGAGTAAAATGTATTGGAAACTTCTATTCGGTTCTAGCGTAAAATTGGAAATGTCCAATAGTACTAGGCTATATACACGTTCTGGTTCGACATTCGTTAAATAAAAATAGAAATGTATTTAATAAATAGGTCACTTAATGTTAGGTTAACGCTTTGCCAAGGCAAATCTAAATTAAACAAAGCTTTCAAGAAAATACTCTGTATTAAAAAAACAATCAGCCCAAAGGCAGGTCCTTAATATACAGACGAGATTACTCGAACTCAGAATATCAAGTTTTACTCAAAGCTTTCGTAATGGCTAGCATTAATAAGAGATTTTTGGTTTATAAATACTTAAACTAAAGCAATAAGCACAAACCCTAGTTAAATAGAACACAAATAATAGTGAACGTAACAAGTTTGACATGAACTAAAACATTACAAGATTAACCCTTAACCTTTTTGATAAAGGCGGTCTCCAAGGTATTTTATGAGGTTGTCATAAAACTCGTTAACTTTGGGACATCTCATAAAGTGAGGCAGTTCAGTAAACTGCTCTTCATTTAGAGCCGGGAAGCAACTGGTGAAACTTTACTGTCATTTTTATAGCGTTGCGTCGAGATGGATTGGAAAAACATCCGAGAAAATAACTCTAACAAGAGTGTTAAAATAATATAATCTGAGAATAATAAATGAATTATTTTGTTTCAAAGCCAAAAATAAATTCGTAACGAAAATAATTTTATGATCCGGTGGTAACAGTTTTTAATCAACGAAACATATTTTGATTTGCAGCATTTGGACATAGATAGAAAAAGGATATTTCCTTCCTTCCACCCGTCTAATCCTCTTCCCCTTCCCATCCTACCCTTATTAGTAAAGGATAGGAAGGGGAAGAGAATTGGAATTGGGACTCCGGCACCTCACTCATCAGATGACGTGCAAATGCATTAAATACTTCTGCTTGATGTCTGTCTTCTATGAGGTCGTGATATTACATCGAGTCCATTCGTGTAACAACTGCTACTGCTACTGGTTCTACCACGGTTAGATAATTTAAATTGGAGAAGGGATGGATTGAAGGGATTCATATCGGTATTCTATAACATCTTCCTGGACCGAATGATGTTGCGGGTGAAATCATGGAAGAACACAGTTAAGCGCTGAACAATTTTAACTATGATATTTTGTAAAGATTTTAAATTACAGAAAAATGCCAACACGAAACACAATGATAGAAGACGAGATTAAATGTTTTTGCAACGAGCTAAGCGGAAATAATGTGCATACATTATTCCAGTTCGAGTAAGCCGCTGCGTCGAGCTGTCTGCTGGTATTTACATAGCTTGCTCCAGTTAGAACCATTTCGTATGAACGTACACAATAAGTTAGTGTACGTTGTGTACAATGAACAAATAGTCAATAGACGTTCTTTGGTGTCTCGTATATTTACATTTATTAAAAGTGACATAATAATCGCTCGAATGAATTTGCTAATTTTTTTTAAATCTGAATGTGTTAAATCGTTGTACTGTGATAGAAATTCATTTTTAAATTTTCATTCATAAAAAAGATCTACCTAGAACATTCGAGAATAAAAGATAAACCTTGGAACTCTAGTATGTAAACGAAGTGTAGTATGATTGAACTGCCACCGCAGAGCATTTCATTATGACGCAAGTTTCTTACGATTTATGTAGATAGACAAAACTGGGGAAAAAAAAAACTTTTTTTTAACACACAATTTTTAAAGTTAAAATTTCTTTAGCAGCGTTAAATGATATTTGGAAGAGGAAAATCCTTTAGGTTCGCGTGAACAACATGCGCAACATGCAACATGCTTATTTGAATTTGGAACAGTTTAGACTTTTTTTTTCATTTATTACATTTACTTTCTCTACATTATTTGAATTTTATTGTTAAAATGCATGTGGTTCTTTTGTTGATTATTAATGTATTTTTGAACTATTGTCGAGCCTTTTGACATGTTTTCAGTTTTCACTTCTGTCGGCAGTCCTGCCTGTGATTCTTTTACTTTGTACGAGTATACATTAAGTTCTAAAAGGCTTACTACTATGAAGCTTGCACAGATGAGTATGCGCTACAACACTAACTGCACCGAGTTAAAGGTAGTTATGTCATTATCTTCCTGTCCTTTTTCCACACATGTGTCATCGGCACAGTATGACATAGTCCATACGGTATAGGTTTTGGCTACAGTTTTTACGGCCGGCCGCCTGCCTGACGCCAACCCTTCTCGGGAATACTAATGTACTCTTTCTTATCTATATGACAAAGACAACTTAACTAACTATCTTAACCTACAACGGGACGCCCAGAACCCTTGGTCAGCATTGCATAGAAGTACTAAAGCTTTCGCTGAGCCTTTAATCCAAAGCTGTGTCCAAAAATGTTCTGTCAACTACCTTACAATCAAATTGTTTTATACAAATTATTGGTAATAAAATTGCAACATATAAAATGAAAATATTAAATAATAAAAGACACTAAAATTATTTATTATTAAAAAGTTTTGTAATAGAATTTACACCTTACAAGTTTTATTAAATTAAGAATCTGTCAAATTCTAAAAAGCACAAGATATAAATAACATTAAATTTATATTCATTCCATTATACAATTTTAAAACTCGGTGAAATAAATTTGAAAATTCCCTTTGAATTAGTTAGAACGTTTCACCTTTAGCGCAGAGTGAATTCAAACGAGCTAAATTAGACAGATACAAATTGTGCTGTTTCGCCGTTTATCCCGGTATTCCACTCCAGCCACCTCTGAAGTATTTCATTTTGCAAAGCACCTTGCATTGCATAGCATTGCATATTATGCATTAAAACTAAAGACTTCAAATGTTATTCTACAAAAAAAATGGATACAGATACCAATTTCTTAAATCTGTGTAAAATAACATTAAAAAAATACTTGTAGCAACAATTACTAAGATGTAATGTAGTGATTAATATTGTGATTTGTTTATATTTCAAAATAATAATTAATAATAAAATGTCTTCTTTCATAACTTGACAAACGAAACTTTAAAAAAATAAATTATTACCATTCCTTCATTGTGCTTAATGAATCATTATGGCGAAAGAAATATAGTTCTTAGTCGAGATACCTCGACAACTCTTGCTCTTTGCAACTAATCATTCTCGAAATTAAAACAAAGTTAGTTATTCTTAATTGCCAGTTGTTTTTCATAAGTTTCTTTTAATAAAAAAGGCTTTATATTAACTATATCTTTCACCACTTCTTGAGGACACATATTTTAAATTCTATTCAGATCTTTCTTTTCATTCCTTTATAATAAGTAGTAGTTAGTATAACTTCATTCATTACATTACCTATGCCACTTCGGAGAAGATAACAAATCTAATAACACCCACTCATCAAAATCGGTCAAGCCGTTGACTTAATTCAGACTACAGGAGATCACAGTGAACTAGACAGGGTGCACTTCTTCTGGGCGTGTTAGGTAAAAATGCGTATACGTAAAAAAGTGCTTCCTTTAATAATAGACGGAATTATACATAAGAAAATGGAAGCAAGACCCAAAAACCTGTTTAGACCTTTAGATGTCTCCCGCATAATGCATTTGCTTTTGGTCTAAGATACAACGCAATATTAGTCTCCAGTTTGATTCCACATAAGATGACCCCTAGAATCCAACGGCGAGTTACGCATAGGTTCAACCTCATTTTTTCGATATGGTTGTGGCACCAGTTTTAGCTCGGCAACCCATTTATAGATATACATATTATCTAACGTATAAAAGATGAGGGTAAATATTTCATGTACCGTATCTTATACTATAATGAATACGATTTCGAAGTACTTTCTTAGGTGATATATCCTGTGCGTACCAATGAGTTTCAGATACATTTAACAACAATTTCTGTTGCTGAATAGCATTAATTCAAGAGGTATTCATATACTGTTTTATATTCTAACGCTATAAATATATGTTGACTGTAAGATGCTTATGACTGCACAAAATACCAACAACTAGTTTAAATGTGAATACTCAGTAAGTATACATTTCCCGGATATATTCGTTGCTTCCTTGCTGTCGTACAATGTTAGTTTATGAGGCAGCGCGTCGTTGTGGATTCCATAAAACATTTTATACATATCATAAACTGTACGTCGAATTTCAAAGCTGGTGATAACAGAAACTTTCATATGTAAACTAGTAGTTTGGTTTGAGTTATATGTTAGATAACATATTAGGATATTTCATATACGTTTATATAATATAACCTTTCGCTTTTGTTATGTATTACATAATTACTTCTATTCATTTGTATTAAGTTGCTGGGATATACGAGTGTTTACGCGTTTCAAATTAGGGGTCGAATTTTCAAAAACTGATTCTTGATATGGTGAAGCCGTATGTTACATTTCAAGTTCCTAGGTTCTATAGTTTTCAATGTGATTTAATCTGTTAATCAGGTTTGTCTATTATTTTTTTTGTGCGCGTGAAAGTGACTGAACTCATAAGCGTGTAGACCGATTTTGAAGAATTTTTATGTAATTGTATGTGGGACTCGGGATGGTTAAGATATACAATTGGACCCGGTACTTTTTTTACTTTTTTTTTTACGAACAATTAAACGAATATAGAAAACTTCAAGTAGAAGTCAAAGTTCATGCAAGACATTGTTTCCTGGGTCTGCTGTAAGTTATACGAAGAAAAGTGTTATATATGTTTTAAATGATAACTTCTTAAGCCATGTTTGACGACATTTGGTAGGAGAAAATCTTCTAAGTTCACGTGAGCAACATGCGCAACACGGCAACAAGCAACACGGCAACGCGGCAACAACCAACACGGCAACGCGGCAACAAGCAACACGGCAACATGCTTATTTAAACGTTAAACCGTTTCGACGAACTTTTCTTCATTTGAATATTATTTTGGTTAAGATACAAGGGCTTATTTTGGTATTTATTTATGTATTTTTCAACTATTGTCGCGCCTTCCCATCTGTTTTGAGTCTTCACTAATGTCGGCAGTCCTTATACCTGTGTTTTTTTTTAAATAGAGATAGAATAAATAATTAGTGCTGTTCGGAAAACAAAAATATAAAATTGTACAATGTTGTCATTATGTTCGATGCAATTCCGTCACAATGCGATTCCGAGCGACGTATTGTGAATGTAAAGCAACATTAATTACCGGTAATGATTGTATTTAAATCATATCTTGTTTCGAACATCTGCTCTTGAATAAATTAATGTCCGATGCGATATAAATAATTTCTGTAATGTTCCGTTTCAGATGTAGCCATTTTAAAAATACAAATGAATATTTATTAATAATTAATCGACTTCAATAAGGAGGAGGTTATCAATGCGTCTGCATGTTTTTTTTATGTTTGTTACCTGAGATCTTCGCTCCTGGTGAACCGATTTCGATGATTCTTTTTTTGTACGAGAGCTAGTGCTTGTCGATTGGTCCCATTTTTTTTTATCTTACCGGTAGTTTTTGAGTTATTCTTAATAATGCATAATATGACAAAGTTGAGTTTTTCTTTCTTGTACGTAGGCTAAACTATAGGGCTTACATTATAATGATGTATGAAATAATTGTAGCTCTTTAAATAAGCTAAATAAAAGTCCGCGATGACATATATTTACTATTTAACTATAGTATAGTATTAACTTTCCTGGTCAAGCCGGCCTTGCTGCTGTTCACTACTTGTTCTAGGTGAGCGACAATTGCGACGCGATGCGAATGCGAAATAATGCGACCGATACATATTGCGTGATAGATTATGACGGAACTCAGGCAGATAACAAATACGTACGACGATTTTTTATATTTTTGCGTCACGTTGGGTAACGTCGTGTTTCTTCAGTATTAGTCTTCAAGTATGATTCGGTAGAATTCTTTCACTTTGTCACATTGAATTGTGTTTGTGAAATTGTGCATTTTTTTCTACAATTTATAATAATAATATCATGGGGCACTATTGACACACGGCCATCAGATCCCAAACTAAGCAGAGCTTGTACTAAGGAAACCAGATAACTGATATACTACTTTTCTTTTGTAAATACATACTAAACACTAAAATAGATAATTACAACCAGATTCAGGATAAACAGACATGTGAAATCGAACCTGGGAAGCAAACGACCTGCGGCGTGAAAAGAGAGTATCTTACTATCCACTTCAACCAGCCCGTCGAATTGAAATTATAAATTTTTAATAATTTAATATTTAAAATTATTTATTTTTATGCAATGAAAGAAAGAAATGGATTCTATTCATTTGTCAACATGACGAAATACTAAAAAGTTTTACGCCATTTTTTTTCAAGTCTTAATTTTCATTTCATTTTCAGTTTATAAAGTAAACTTTGAAGAAGGAAAAATATTTTCTTCTTTCACCGTAGTTATTTTAATCTTGGATGAATCCGTTGCATTTTAAACAAAAGAAAGTAATTAATTTTTTTACGGAGTATCAGTTTTTTCTGATTCGTGACATATAATTGAACATCTTATTACGTACACCTATTACACAAAAAATGTTTGGAATTAAAAATGAAAATAGTTAAGTCAACTTTTGTACATTACTTTGTCTCTTATATTTACTTTAGCTAGCTTCAGCTAGTAACTTATTTCCTGTTCATCTAGTTCTAAGATGTTTTGTGGATGGTCCAATATGAGATACAAAACTGCTTTCTCTGTGTTCTGATCACACATGGCTGCAGGGTTCTTTTGAATCTATGTAGATACGTAGAAAATCCGCCTTGTCCGGCCAGTATTTACGCCATAGCTGATGTAAACTTTAATTTTCGCACTGTTTTATAAGCTAACGTAAAGCAGCGAAAATTGTGTTCTACAAAATCTAAATAAGTTACGAGTTTGTAAGCTAGATAAACAGATTCCTTAGCATCGTCGAAAGGAAATATAATCTAAAATGTCACTCGGTCCTAAGTAGCAATTCATTTTGTATTCGGCTTCCGGCGAATTCACTAAATTCTCTTAAGAATGAAATGTTTTTTTTATTTTAGGATTTTTTCTATAGATTCGTACAAAAACTGTAATTGAATTATGAAACGTCATAGGATAGTTATATATTTAAGTGAGAAATACTAAAAATACACACAACAGTATAATTAAGTAAACATGTTTTTTTTATCGTTAGATGGCATTGTTCTCCATCTAGGTATGTGTACAAATATTTAATACGTAATACTGTCTTTAATGTATATATAATGTGTTAATCGAGGAATAAACGATGTGCTTGTTTTTATTCCACATACAATGTACATATACTAAGTAGCAACGAGGTTGGGTGCGAAGAATATAGATAGAAATGACATGAAACTATATTTCTCCTGGAAATCTTTGGCATATTGGAACAAAGACATTTTTGTTTCATCTTCACCACCTTATTCCATATCTATACCACCTTATACAGATAGGCTGACATCCGTTACTTTAATTGTTCTGAATATTGCTAATAGTCATATAATAGTCGATCTGCTCACTATATAAAAAAATTATGATCCGTCCCGGCTTCATGCGGATTGCACTTAATATGTTGATCCGATCGCTTACCAAACTTCATCGGATCACCCACTAGATCAAAGTGAAGATTCCCTGAAAATGTCATCGAAATTAGTCCAGCCGTTTCGAAGTCTATAAGGATAAGGGGTAGGCAGAGATTACGGATTTCCATTTGACACGATCCACTGTCGGTTAAACGTTTGCCAATTTTCAGTTCAGTTTGCCAGTTAGAGGAATGGCCTCTACATTCATACACGTTCGCAAATAATAAAATTTAAATTAGGGTATGAAGGGGTTATGTATTAAACACCGCTCTCGGTGACAGTGCATGCATTACTCCGGACTCAGACACGCGAACGCGAGCGCCGCTGTTGTCTATACGAATTTGCATAATTACATATATCAACGCGAATAATTTTGCATGTTCTGACGCACATTAATATTTATTTAACCTGTTTTTCTTACCAAGGGTTTCCATTGCCATCACTCCATTCGTAATTACCAAATCGACCTAAGAGCTCGGTGGCATCTTAATCCAATATATAACAATAAATATAGTACCGGCCTGAGCCGAGGTTCCCGAGGGGGCCCTCGAGCTTAATTCCTCTTAAACGAGGGTTAGGCTAAGCGCCCTCTGCGCTCTGCCGCCTCAGACCCGGTGTATCTGTAGATATCTCTTCCATGTAAACAGTACCAAGTCAGTTTAAAAAGAGTGAAAGAGGCTGCAATAAAAAAACAGCCCTGAACCTGTAGGAACAAAGTCGAGGTAGAGCCTATCCTTCTCCAAATTGGTGGTCAAATATAAAAAGAAACAAGACAAGGCAGTCCAATTGTCAGAACTGATAACACAAAACAGATTTTTTGGAGAAGAAAAGTAAGGAGACCCCGCCCATATATTGGGAATAGGGAAGGACAATGAAGAAGAAATGCTTGTGAAATGAAAGTGAGACCATTGCTAATTATACACCAATAAGGTGACTTGCAGATTTTTTGCGAGAGTTTATATCGAACAGATATGAAAGGAATGTTAAGGGCTTTCTGAACTTCACTAATCAGGCTCTACACAGCGAAACAGTTCCCTGTACATCACTTGCAATTATAAATGTTAAAATAAAAGAACAATACATCAATGAGATTAATGATGCAATAGACACAAAAGTTCGTAAAGAGAGTAGTTATAAAGTTGGCCGTTTAGAGAGGAAATTGAGATTGATCAATTAATTAGAGTTAGTAGTTTATACTTTGTTTAAAACTTTTCAACGGTTCTAACGTGAATTCACGTGTTGGGTCACAATGATGAAATTCGTAATAAAATTATTTATTAAACTTTCGTGAGACATTTTTAATAATCTAATTAAATAACAGTTGAACTCACGACGCGACGGACCACGATCGCGAAGTAATCCAGTCCCACTCACCCAAAGGGACCCCGATGGGCTCGAAACTAGTCGGTCCATACACCGGACTATACGTTAGGTTAGCCGTTATTTAATTAATTCACTTAATCAACCAAGCAGATAATTAAAGTATCAATAATGAGACAAATTATAAATTATTGCATTGTCATCGGCCCTTGATAAGTGTGCGAAGTTTCAAATTAACTCGACATTTTGAAGGGGTTATAAATCACGTTCAAAAATTCAGTTAATACAAATAAACATAAATACACAAGCTAATAAAAGCGTAAAGTAAATTCTAGTTTAAAATCTAAAAAAAACAAGCTTTATAATTAAATAAATATCCAAAATAGTATCTTTATAGACATAAAACAAAACAAAATCAATTTTATTAATATAATGAAATTATATTCGTAGTTTTGACCTAAAAAAGAAATTTATTAACAAAAATGTACTAGAATAAAAATGAATGAGTATTTTGCTATTCAAAAATAGACTTTTAAAATGTTCCGAAAGTGTCTAAAAATAAAAGGATCACGCGCATATATGCTCCGAACAATACACAGCGCAGACAACTTTAAAACAAAACCATATAGGAAGTTACGCGGCGGAAACAATTGTTCATGAAAACTTTCCCAAACAAAACAATCTCAGTGAAATACATCCGCGATTCTGGTTCTATTGTTCTTAGTATTATTTGTTTTTTTATTTGTTTGTGTCTTAGTTCACATGTTGTATTATGCTACAAGTGGTGTAACCATTTATAACTGAATGGCTGGATAGGTTGATTTTATCTTTGATTTTTTTGAATTTGACTTCGCCACGAATAGCAGAATAACTAGTTAAAATATGAAAAAAATACGACGAAAATAATAATGAAGAAAATGTTAACGATAACATTTTTCATATGTGACGTTATGTGATCCAGATTTAAACAACAAAACGAAAAATGTCGTATATATCTCAATTTTTGCAAAAGTTTCCTACTACTAAATATAGTAGGAATATTAAAATTCCAAAGCTTTAATATTTCTGCAGAAATATAAAAACGGAAACAACATGTATTACAAAACTATTCTACTCTCCCTTCTTATCTCATACACTTCTTTTTCTAATAAAATTATGTAAATGACCCAAAATGACGATGTCGTCTTATTCTGCGTTCATTCTAGAATAAGGTCAGAGACGCAGACTTGGAGATGCACCATTATATTACAGCTACTGCATGTTAATAATGTCACCGAACTATATTGGTTGACTTCATTATTTTTGAGTTAATTACTACTCATGAAGCTTTCCAATTACACGAACTCCGAGCACATTTAATAACGGTGCAGTAATAATGTTATATCACCCTACATTGTATTCAAACACTCGCTGAGAGGTGTAAGCAATCACTTGACGCTATTTATAAACCAAATTTTGTGTTTGTGCACGAGTGTTCT